>JAPMOB010208193.1:0-17648 GCA_029875015.1 Lepomis gibbosus
GCTCGCTTGGAACCTCGACGGAGGTGAGGTGATATGAAAAAAAGTACCTGGAAGCAGGTACAGGTCCAACTTTTCTACAAAGGCGAGTCGAGCCAGAAGGCCTCCACTCAGACTAGCTTGGTTTGAGGGCGTGCCTGACCCTGCCAGCCCCTTGGCAAGCTTTATGACGCATTTTTATTGTGACGTCACAAGTCAAGAAAGTGAAGGGCTGGACTACAAACGAGCTGTTTTCAAGCGGTTCAGAGCAAAGCTTTCTGTGGGAGATGGGAATTCCCTTTGGGCTGGACTTTGGGCTTTTTTACTTTGCAAACCTGTTACATGCACAAAAAAGATATACAACTCAATAAAGGAGAGGGGAAAAAGCCAAAAAGCATAATACCACCTCTTTAAATCAAAGATCCTTTTTCATTTGTTCATTTCTTCTCACTGTATTTACTTTGAAAGAACTGTTTTATACGAGTACTGCACTTTGTGATTTATCATTATAAATAGGGTGGTCTGTCGTAATTGCTGCCCTCTCGTCCCATGGAGAAATAAAGCTGCAGGAGATGCTGCGGTCTTAATGGGAAGTCCAGTCTTATCTAGTTAAAGCAATAAAAACAGAGGAAGCCAGACTGTCTCCGTTCAAATTACCAGAGATAGAGAGCATGGGGAAATATACTCAGGCACATCAACAGGGAGTTGTTTTTCTGTGTAGGTGTACTGTGCATACATAGTGTATGTAATTATATCACACAGTTTGGCTGCAGTGCTCTATAGTTCAGTTGATTTTTCATTTCAGTGATCATGGACTCTGTCAATGCTCTGACAGCAAAGTCTTAATGCAGATGATGTTGCTCATCACCCTGTTGCCACCCACCACCTTAGCATTTCACCAGCCCTGCCTGCCTGCACACCAGCATCCAACTGTAGACTTTGTATTGGCTTGAGGATGACGTTTACTGTCACTCCATACTCTCTTAACTTGTATTCTCAGATGTAAAGTATGTTTTCAAAAAGTGACTAGGTCAAAACCTCAAGATTCAATATATGTTCAACATTGTACTAATACTTTATAAATAGCCAGTATTCAAATAGTATGCAGGTCTCAAATAATACTAAGGGGTGCAGTTGGTACACGGGAGGGAGCAAATTCAGAATAATGTATATTTTCATTTACATTACATTATTCAAAGTGTTTGATATTGTTTACATTTGCTGCTTAATCAATCCAGACTGATTCTATTTTGCTGTTTACCGCCTTCAGTGTTAAGCTGCTGATAATTAAACTCAACACTTGCACCTGCAGATGTTCCCCATTTAAAGCTTTCAGGAAAGACAAGAGATTATGCCCCGTAAACACATTGGAAAAGTGTTATTGTGAAACAGGTGGAGGGGTTGTAATTCAGTGTTGAGTTTTTAAAAACAGCAGCAACAGCAAATAAAAATGGCAAACAGGACCAAACAACAAGATCAGACTTCTTACTAAAATGCGATAATATATTTTTTCAGCCTGTTCAAGAGGCTGTTCACTTCGGTTACATTGAATAACATAGTGCTGAAACGGTAATTTGTTTATGGACAGAAAATTGATCTTCAACTATTTTGATAATCCATTAATCGTTTGTTATCAAGAAAAATCATCAAATGTCATTTGCTGGTTAGAATTTCTGTTTTGTATTATTGTGTATTGCATATCTTTGGGTTTTGGACTGTTTGTCAGAGAAAATAGGCAATTTCAAGACATCACCAAATGCTTTAAACTTGCAAGGTCTCATTTTGAAATGAAACTTAAATTAATTTTAGGAGCCCAAGGTGGGTTTAAAATCAATGGCCACTGGACATTTGATGAAGATACTCAAAGACGTATCGCCTCTCATTCAGGAGGCTTATTCAGTTCTGACTGACCGGCAGGGAATTTTAGGAGCCCTATAAAAGAGATTCAGCTCAATAATTTAAAAGAAATAATTTTTAGATATGTTGTATCTGCTCATAGAATCCAAAAGGCTGACTGTGGGTCAGGCCTGAGAGGTGATTAACAGTTGCCCAGCCGCCACAGACACAAATGAAGAAACTAATGAATTCCATTAGGATTTAGCAAATGGCCTCTGTCAAGGAACAGCGACCAAGAACTATGTGTGAGTGTGTGTTCGTATGTGAGACTGCATACGTGTGCAGTCATTTAATCACTTGGCAACTTTTAATTAAAGGCTGTGAGATTACTTCAAGCTAACAAAACAAAAATCTGAAACACTTAGACCTTATTTGGTATCAAAAGTACGGTTTAATGGGTACTGGGGTACTGTAGCCGAGGAATACAATGAATTAGTTCACTGCGTTTGAAGCCCTGCTTTAAATCCAGTCACACTCCACTGGCAGGAGAACAACAGCCCTCGTAGAACAGTCATGTATTTCAATACAGAGCACTTTGGCCATTTTTAAATGGCCCACCAGTTTCTCTCTCACCAGTCCAACCCTTCTTAGGACACTGTAGCACTGTAGGACCATAAGACTGGCAAGGGTGGACTTTTCAGAACAAAAACAGGTCTGGGGCCCTTGTGTCGTTAGGGCTTATTGTGTGAAATAAGCTTAAACTGACTTCTTTTGCTATTCCACAAATGCTTCTTTTATTAAAAAATACTTTGATAGGCTAAAACTACAGCCCTCTTGTATGTGGCTGAAAAATGCATTTTAAACACAAACCTGTGACTTACCATCCCCGTTCGACCAGGAAATGTGCACACGACACTAGTCTACACGAAGCACGTTCAACCTGCCTTTGAAACTTTCGCATTCACAGTGGTCATTCTGGTAGTCTACGTTAATAGAGACTTCAGTCTGCACCCTGGTTGAGAGGAGGGTCAGCTGACACATGCTGACCAATTTCAGATAGACTGCCAATATGAGTTTGACTTACTGTATGTCTGTCTGAAGGTGGTTAGATTGACTGACATTTCAAATCATTTTTCAAGCTGGTTCAAGCGTTTCAAATTTGATGATAGGCAGTTTTCTTCATAAAGTTTGGTTTTGAATTGCTGGTTGGAAAATACAAGCTATTTTGAAATGTCACATTAGAAACTCTCAAACATTTTTCACCATTTTAGACAATTCATAGACCAAACATTTAATTGAGAAGCTAACCTGCAGATGAATCAACAATAAAAATAATTGCACCCCTACTTATCTGTTCTGGTTTGTACAGTGTTGGCTGTTTCTTTGAGTTTGGGTCACTTTAATTGACAATCTGAACACTAAACAATGAAAAATAAAAGACTCTCCACAAATTATAGCATAGTCCTTCCTTCTAGGAATCACTGAGAAAGAAAAGGTAAAAGTGGGGAGATGACAAATATCAGAAATTGATTTGGGTATTATGATAATTAATATGTTAAAACAATCCATAACAATCTAAAAAATAATTTATTTTAGGTTTTGTGGAGTAAAAATCAAAGAGATTTCCTGTGTGACCAATGAAGGGATTTCCTGTATACTCCCAGTTCTTTGGCATGAACCTCAAGAAAACTAAATGTGCCTTCTGAGCCAACAAACTGACCTTGGTTCCTCTTTATTCTTTCTTCTGCAGCAGACAACTCTCCATCTGGTAGGGGAGCAGCTCATAAATTATTGAGTACAAATTGGACCATGATTAACATGGAGCTGGAGGTCTGCATGATTACTTTCCTTAATTCCAAAATTTAAGAAGCTTCCTTTTAAAATATGTTTCATGAGGGAAGCTGTAATTTTGAACTATAACTGCTTTTGCCTCTGTTTGCTATTGGGTCCAAATCCTTGTATTCCTCTGTTCCACGCGAGCGATACAGAACGTCACAGTGAATTTGATATATATTGCAAAAAAATAAGTACTGCAACTTTCTGTACATTCAACGTTACAGATACAGATAAACGGAGGCTTTTTGTTGATCATTTCTTCTCTGCTCGCTTGCCATTCACCGGTCTTGTGCAGAGTTTTGCATGCATGTCGTGCAGCCGACAACTGCAAGCACATCGCGGGTTCTCTCAGGTCTATTTTAAGTACTATTTAAAAACAATATAATATTCTTTGTGTGGTTCATCAATGGTGATAAATGATCCAAATGTCCCATGAGGTGCAGACACGTGTGGCTGGGGCTCCAATCTCTACTAGGCTACATCATAGACTGCAGGGCTACACACACACACACACACACAGTCTGACCCCCCTTCTTTAAGGGTAATTTTGTATTTATTCAAGCACTTTTAAAACATTTAGTAAAAGCTTTTTCTTTTTACATGTTTATTTCCAGCATTAAATTGAAATGTATATTGTAATAGGCTGTATATTGCCTTATTGGGAGAAAACTGGTAGTTCTATGTAAACTCAGACGTTGAGCACCCCCATATCGCCAAAATGGCTTGATCCTCATTTTTCTGGGAAGCTTCAACTGTGAGATTGACAGTCGAATCAGGCTCTGCCCATCGAAGCATCAAGCCTTCGACTATGTGGGGTCATTGAAATCACCATGTCTTGTATTCGATTTCTATTTGTGTTTAAATAAACATGTATGTCAGCTTCTGACTAATAACTTCTCTCCTTCTAGCCTTATCAATCTTTCAACTAACTTCTAGTAAGAAACAAAATGGCAGAATATCCTTTTAATGCTCAAGAACGATCAGAAATGAGTAGAAAACAGCAAGTCATCTGAACAGTGGAACGGGAACAGAACCAACTACGATGACCATGACAGCTGATGTCCCACATGCTGTGTATAAAATGAAAAACTAAAAATACTGTGTGCAAAGGGAATGTCAGGGGAGCGTCTCCAGAAAGCATCAGGATGAAGAAATAACCACTGGCAGTGACAAGCATCTAGCAATGTGACATCTCTATAGAGAGGTGGTTTTTGCTTCAATGCAATTCGTCTGAGCTTTTTCATTTGCAGCCTCACGTGAATTCACTAGGAATGTTTCTAAATAATCTATTGACTTTAAAGTGAAAAAAACTGTAGTACTGTTCTTCCCCACACATGTAGGCCCCTTGAGGAAGCATTTCATAACACAAAATGGAGTTACTTTGCTGAAGAGAGTAACATTGTTTTTGTTGTTTTCATTATATAGTACATTTCGATTGCAGCCTGCCGTTTGTCTGTCCCTTTTGCCCTTTTTTCTGTCTCACTCCTCTCTGTGCATATGCTGTGATTTGATGTCACTTCTTTGTTTTATGTTTTTTAGGCAATCCTGTGACAGCACCAATTCAACCTCCCACACAGCGTGGTGGATACAAAACACTTTGAAGTTCCTATAGTCGGACCTGCTGAGTGAAGCTAGGGCAAATCAAACGGATTTTGAGCATTTGAGGCAGAAATCATATTATTTCGAGTGAGCTGTACATGACTTCTAGCACCCGCCTAACTTTTGTTTTTCGTGTAACGTTTTTATTCAAAACAGAAATTCCTTTCAGTCTACGAAATAGCTTATTTTATCACATCTCTCGCACTCTCTGGCCCCTGAGAATACTTCAGTAAAATGCAGCTGTTAACATTCATGTATGCAGATTGGGACTTGACTCCATCGTAGGTAGTGTGGCACAAATCAGTCAAAGCTATCCTTCAGTCCAAGCAACGTATTCATAAAAAACATGAAATCACACAGATACTTCAAAGATATTTCCCTTTGTACTGCTTTACATGCAGGTCACACATGAAGACAAACATTAGATGCGCATGCGCAAATACACAAGTGCTTCTCCCTCCTTATTGTTCAAGACACAGTAAATAACCACTTCGCGCTGCAATTTATGCATGAAGAGGATACAGAGAGGAGAAAGACACATCCATTTTCTCCAATACACACACATACACACACACACCTCAGAGCAACGTGTTGCTCTCAAAGCTCAGCATGTGGCTGTTGTGGAAACTATCACGAGCTGAATTACAATGTGAGGATTGAGACATAGCACAGAAATGAAATTTAAAATGGAAGCAGAGACCACACAGCCATACACAGACACCAGATGGGTTGGCCCCCATTTTCAAAACAGTTAGGAGTGCAGATGGCAACAGTGTGCACTGTGTTTGTGTTTGGATATGGGCAAAAATAAGATTGAAGACACACCTTGACAATTGAATGAAATTAGACACAATAAGCGAATACTGCTACCTTTGTTAGCTCACGTTGGTCATGAGCATCAAAGCTGTAATTTGTGTGATCAACACCAGCGATCTGGTGATGAACTATTATGTTGTAAGTCAAGGGAAACATCTATGAAGTAAGAACTAAACAGTTAACCATGTTTGTGGCAAATTTAAGCTGTGTACTTATTATACTTGTTATAATTTGGCATACATAGGTAAATATGTGTGTGTACAGAGTATACAAAAGATCAACAGAGAAGTGTTGTTGTGTTACAGGAGGAGTTTGCAAAATTACTATGGACATTTTAATAAATTTTTTCACAGTGGAACTGAGTCAACATTGAAATCCATTTTAGGTAACGGCAGCTGCCACCCTCCTTGAAGGACTAAGCTTCAAACTCAGAGCACATTTTCCGCCTGCAGGTACTGACACAGTGGAGTATTCCTTGAAAGGCACAGTGAAATAAAACATAGGCTACATTATACACAAGATAAAGACGCTCTGTAACATTAAGGTGCACTATATCAGCAACAACCAACCCCTTTTAGACAATTGTTTTCGTGTGGGATGGCAAAGTGTTCATTACATTACATTTATTCATTTGGCAGACGCTTTTAGCCAAAGTGACTTACATTTGAGGAACATAAAAGCATCAATAAAGCATTAATTCAGTAAGAGATAAACAATAGATACTTGTAAGACCAGCAATAAATACTATGAATTGCTAATAGCATGTATGGCATCGATGGGGTAAATACCTTAGGATAGAAGCAAGATTTATAATTGTGCAATCAGTACAAGAGAATTGTAAGGAGATATAAGAAGTGCATGTTAGAGGTTTGGGGTTAGAGGTGTTATAAGAGAAAGCGTTATGGAAGAGATGAGTTTTCAAGAGCTTCTTGAAGTTAGAGAGGGTGCTCCTGCTCTGATGGCATGTGGTAGCTTGTTCTGCCATTGTGGTGTTACAGATGAGAACAGCTGGGACTGAAATTCTTTTGTGTGTAGGGATGGATTTATCCAGGCAGATATGTCAAAGAGACAGTCCATGATCCGCGCAGAGAAGGGTGTGTCGTCTGGCGGGAAGGATAGGTAGAGTTGTGTATCGTCTGCTTAGCAGCGAATTATTTGATTCAGTATATCTGATTGCTGCCACAACTGCCTACAAGAAGCTTAACTGTAGTGATACTAGTAGTGTGATTTTTTAAAAAGTATTTACATTTTAAATTGTCAATGTTTGTGTCTTGTGATAATCTATATTGTGTTCAAGACCTGACTACATTAGTGTTGTGTTGTTCAAAGAACATTTAGTTCATTTGACCTAATCTTGTATATGATTCAGGAGGAACTGGTTGTCTCAGTGAGTAATTCGTTCATTTTCAGGCATGCGTGAATAGTCTTAGATTCATACGTTCACTCGTCACACGCAGCTGCATGGGCTCTGTAGGAAACAGTATTGATTAGTTCACGACTCTCAACTGTGAGTCATTCATTTGTCACGTGACATCTCAGCTATAGGGCTGTGGTTAGCAGGCAGCATAGGAAACAGAATTGATTAGTTCAGGACTCATAGCTGTGGGTTTCTGGGTCTGAGTCGTTCATTTTTCACATGACAGCTCAGCTGCCGTGGAGCACTCAGTTATTGTAAACACAACCACACAACAGTGTGACCAAATAAACAAATAAAGAGACTTTATAGCTAATTTTAACAAAACTCCCTTCACCGCAATGCTTCATGGGAATTCTGTGGGACAGACTTAGGCTGCCCCCTGGACTCACACAGGTGCTTCTACTACCTTCTTCACAGCTCTGTGACCCGCACTTCAGAAAAAGAGTGTTTTCCCTGACTTTGCTGACATGCTTTTGTGGCCTTCTACTATGATTAAGTAGGCTACGTAGATAAATTGTTTCTTTTTTTGTCCTTTTTAACTGTGTTTATTGTTAATATATGATTGGGGGTCTGCACAGGTATTTTATTTTGAAAATAGCTGCATATTCTCTCCAGAGAGGAGCGAAGATACACTTCTGGTATGACCACACATTGACTAGAGTGGCTCCGATCAGCTAGGCAGCCGCTGACGGGCCCCGTGATGAAGCTCCGCCCCAACTGTGCAGAGAGTCTAGCGCCACTACAGGCGGTGGTGGCGCTAGACTCTAAGCTAATTCATCTTGTAAAACTTCAGCTATCTGCACCTTGACTAACAATAAACAAAGGATAAGACACCAATAGAGGTGTGCATACAGTACACAGAACGTGCCATAAATATATGCTGATTAACTCACTAATGCAAAGCCATCATCCTACCTACGTCTTTCAGTGAGAGAAGCTGAAAAAATGGCTTTCCACAGACACTGCTCCTGTTAGACTGGTATTGAGTGTAGCTTGGCCCTGGTGTGCAGATTTGGTTGGAGGTTGATGGGTTTTACAACAAGTGTAATTAAAGTGACTGACAGCCAGACTGGGGCAGAGGACGCATCAAGCCAGGCTGTTGGGATAATTATTGAATTCTGTTAAATGCTTACCAAGCTGTCTGTCGCGGAGGTTAATAGGAATTTAGCAGCAGAGGTTACGAGGACTGTCAGCAACTCTGCTCTCTCCATGCGGAACTTCCTCTAGACGACTGGTAGACAGTGTAGTTAACGCTCAACTCATCCTCCATTACTAAAATGTTGTTTTCACCTCTGAAAAGACTACAGTGATTCTATGTGCTCTGACAGCAGAGGCCATACATCTGTTGAAATGTAAATTGGATTTCATAGGCATTCCAAGCGCATTTCATTGTTCCTTTCATTTTTGGTGTTAGTAATCAATGATACCAATCCATGCTGCAAAACAGCGCAAAGTTCAACATTGTCCTGTCTTGTCTGTCATTTGTTAGCAGAAATATTTTATGGCTAAACATTGCAGCCTGAACCCTTTAAAAAATGGCACTCTTTGAGGACTGAAACTGAAAGTGTCACAGCTTCATGTCAGAAAATAATTCTTTTATTTAAGGTTCATTTATTTTATCATTATACAACACAGGGTTTAACAATGAAAGGGAAGCTGTAGTACTTTCATGCTACACACAAAACAATTAAACAAACAAAAACAAAACAACAGACAACCATGTTTTTATGGAGTACTACAGAAGATGACCTCAGGAGTCTCGGAGCCTGAGGAAAGAAGCTACTCTGTAATCTGGTGGTACAAGAGTGGATACTATCTCTTGCCAGATGGCCACAGGGTGAACAGGCTGTGGCTGGGATGGGTACTGTCTTTTAGTATCCTTTGGGCTCTTTGCAGACACCGATATTACTGATGCTCAGTAAATGGGTACTAATCATGTTCGGTTTAAATCACGCACTGGAGAGCCCGTCTGTCCTGGGCCGTGCACATCCCATGCTAATTTGTAATTTTTCCATTCAGTGTGCAAATCTGTGAAAATTGGTAAGAGTTTGCCTTTTTAAATTTCCTTAAGAGATTGTCATGCCAGACCAAGTAAGGCTATAGCAGAAGAAGAGTGTATTTAATTGGAATTTTTTATTGTGCTTATGCATTCAACTTTTTTTATTTGTAAGAAGAATGTAATTTCTTAGAAAAGTCTCATTTTTAGACTCAGTTTTCACAAAAACGAGGCCTTGACGTGGATTTCATAGCTGGGAGATTTGATGAGCTGATTTCTGTGAAAACTGACTGTCTTGACTTGAGACTTGAAAGCAAACAGATTCTAGTATTTTTATTTACCTGGTAAAATCTCCAAAAACATTCAAATAAAAAAATGACCTGCTAAAGTAATTCTGAGGCTAAGCATTGAAATTACTTATTCTCAACTTTGGAAAACAATACTATCAGAAAGTCTTGCTTATTGAGGCCTTGTTCAGCCCTATGTGGAAAAAAAGACTATTCTATGTTTGAATGCCTGCTAACTCTTGTCTGTGCTCACTTCTGTGCACACTCCCCAAAACTTTATTCCTTTCAGGAAGGCAGTGTTAAGGTCATCACAGAACACTCACTCTAAATATAAGGTCTAATCCTACTTAGGGCATCTTTTTATCACCCAAAATAGGCTTTTAGCCTTTAAGTGTCATGTTTGTGATAATTGCTTGGAACCAATGTGAGTCCACTACATTATGATACTAGATTTGTTCACTTTCCAGTGCTTCATCTCCATGACTCGCACACCCACACAAAAAAATGGCCAGGTGGGTTATTATATATGCCACTGTCACCTCAACAATAAAGACGTCAACATGGTCTTCACAATAATGATGAAAGAAGAAAACTCTTTAAAGTAATATTTTACTTAACTGGTTATTTACATTGTGTAAATTTTGTGAGTGATACAACTTCCATGAGGATTGACCGTCTTTCCGTAGTAACTGCAAATCTGTTGCAATTAAAGCAGCTCTGTATCAAATCAATTTCTAAATCACCTGAGAACAGGCATCTCCCATAGCAAACAAGCTCTTACACACAAATACACTCACACAAAGGCAGTACAACTACATCAAAAGGCCTCCACGACCCTGTGAGATGTATGTGCATCACTACAGGGAAACTGCTACTGACATCATAAACTATACACACAAACACCAGCAGCTCTACATGCAGAATCGCAACAAGATGTCTTTGTTCCATGATCAGATTCATGTCAGCAGCAGTTTTCTCAGTTGGCCCCTAACAACTGTACTGAGATGGTGTATTCAGCCTCATAAATAGTTCCATGGAAATTACCCTCGGGCGCTGATATTGACTTGACTAAAATGAGCTAGGGTCCGCCATGTTGCAATAAACCAGACGTTTTTCTTTTACACTCATACACAAACACATGCATATACACACACATAAATACACACAGGCCTAACCAAATGTAATTTACCAGCTGCTTTCTAATGGGGCTTCATCTTTCAATATAAATGTTAATAATCCATGATTACTCTTCACGCTGCAACACAGAGAGCTGAGGTTTTCTTTCATGTATTTATGGAAGTTTCTCGCTCTCTCTTTCTGCCTTTCTCTCTCTCACTCTTTCACTTCATCTCTTTTGCTTTTGGGAAAATGTTTTTGAATAAAGACATCAAGTGAAAGATCTTTTTGTTTTTACCAGCATGAAGGGAGATGACTGCAGAGGCAGCTCTGTGCATTGTTAACCCCCATTCTTGGTGTTAATAATCTATTTAGTCATTTTTGTTTCCTTATAGTTTTAAAACCTGACAAACTGGGATTAAATACATAAATAATACGGTAAGTAAAATGATCAAATTATAAAATCAGAGAAGCAGAGCTCTCAGCAATCTACACAAAGAAATCCTTCCGGAGAATTAAGCCCAAATCAGCTTTGGGGTTGTATTGAAAGGAAATATGTATTTCACATGATTTATTACATTATTCAGATTTAAATAGCCTAATATACACTGTATATTATTTTATTTTCTTATATATAGACACAAGTAAATGTTAAACAGCTGATTGACAGGATGAGATCAGCCTATAGCACAGAGCAATATACTGGCGAACACAAAAAGCAATTCAGAGATAATTAACAAATTTAGAATTTGGCAACAGTTGGCAAAGATATTTTTTGTAATGTTGTGGGTGGTCACAAATGCCTATTCCAAATCGTTTTGTGGAATTAAATGTTTTTGTTTTTAGGGTTGCTGCAGTTCAGGTTGGTCTGATCTGTCATGGACCCTCTGCTGTCTCTTAACTGTTATGGGCATGAATGTGCTTTTGTGTTATTTCTGCCTTTTTGTGTGGCTGGGTGCTTTGTGTGTTTTGGTTGGTGTCCGTCTCTCTGTGTTCTGCTTTCTCCCTCATGCTTGGGATAGCGTTGGTGGGCGTGGTTCTAAGTACTCCCTGTCTGCACACTTGGTACGGCTACTACTCAGCACACCTGTTCCTCGTTCTACCATCGCCATGCTCCACTTAAACCGGACCAAATTTGTCAGTCCTCGCCGAATCGTTGCATCATTTGTATGAATACGAGCCAACCAGTTAATCTACCAATATTTGAAACCCAAGTTTGAGTATCTAGCTGCTTGATGCTTTTTCGCTAATCTGATCTCTCCGTCTGTTGCTCCATCTCATAACCCCGGATTCTCTGGGCTACCTGCCAGCACCCAGCGTTCTCTGGAGCTTTCCTTGAACCTAGGACCCACTCGCAATCCCTGGACAACAGATCTTTGCCCCGACTAAACAACCATCCTTATGTCTCACTTCTTGTGCAGTTTCTGTTAATAAATCTCACCTTGTTTCATTCCCTACTCTGGTCTGTGTCGAAGTTCTGGTCTCCAGCTCTGACATGATCAGTTGCTTGCTCAGTCAATCTCTAAGCATTGGACTCCCAGCAATTGGAGAGTATTAAATATCACATAACGACTTTGTGTCAATAGCATTATACATCAAAAACCCCTAATGTATCAAAAATTGGTGTTGAAGGTTTGGTCAGAGCTCTCAGTTCTTGTTGTTTACTTGGGATAATTTGTTATCAGGAAGTCAGAAAATATTAACCATTTTTGGATATTTTTTATTAAAGCAAAGTCCTTTCTTGCCTGCTTTTGTACAAGAGCAATGAGTTTGTAGTCTTAAGGCTCCAAACTGAGGACAACGAGATGCTTGAAAGCAACATTGGATTGCACCAATTTCCACCAGGACTGTCTTATTTTTTCACAGACAAAAACGTATTTCATCAGAACAATTTAACAAGCTCTCCAAAATAAATGGCAAAATAACTGTACAGAACGACATGACGGGTTGACAACCTTTGTAATTCCAAAACCTGTTAAAAATTACTGTTGCAAATTCAAATTTAAAAGTGTCTGAGCTTAGAAAAGTACGGTTAAGGTTTGGTTAGATTTAGACACAAAAATAACCTGATTAAGGTTAGAAAAAAGATCATGGAATAATGTTTTTAAAATTTGACTACATTGTGATTTTTTGAGTGCTCTCTGTGTTTTTGTCTGAGAGCTTTGATGCTTTCAGTGTGTTTTCAATTCATGAAAGTTCATTGTAACATTTTGGTCTCATTAAGATGTTCTTAAGAGTTTAGTTGTACTACAAGAGACAGCTGTTCATTTCCTCTGATTCCTCTGGTTTTTTGCTAGCCAAAATTAGCATCTCAATTAATACCATAGTTAATTAATGAATTACGGATGCATCTTACTAACTAAGCTATGGCTTCAAATGGCCACCAGATCTACTCCTATAGCTTATACGTGACTATCCCTGAAAGACACACTTGCAGTCCTTGCCATAAAGTGAATATGGAAGCTATCTCCATCCCATTTATTTTCCATTTGTCAGTGTCTGAATGAGGTTATAATAGCTTGGTTAAGAGCCATATTAGCAGGATGTGGTGCGACAAAGCTATGGATTAATACTCTCTGATCCCTCGCTGTCAAGCCCATTAAAATGTATGCAATTTGGTATTATCTCCGGTGCCATGCTTGCCTGTCTACTCCACATGGTGGGGACTGAGTTAAAATGATTGTGAACGTATCAGTCCCTCATTTGCTGTGTTTAATGACTCACCAAGACTTCTGTTTTTCTTTCCCTGTCTTTCCACCTCTTCCCTTCGACTCGCAGCAAAAATAAAGATAAAGGCATGCCTATCATTCCTCCGGACCTGTCAGTCATAATTCACTGCTGAAATTACATTCCCCCGCTTCGCTCTGGCTCTGTGGAGGGTAAAGCAGGCTACCTTCATGTCTACCTGTAGATATTCTGCTCCTACCAGCACCATATTTTCTTTTCCAAAAGGGAGCAGACAGTCCAGCCTCAAACCTGTGCTAGAATGAGGTAATATCGACTTCAGTGCCTGTCTGCACAATGGATTTCATATCACCAAAAATATTAAAAATGCGTGAAGACTTCTGAAGTTCTGCAGTTTGATATATGAAGTTGGTATTGCTTAATTTGTTTTGTTTTTTTTACAGGTGGCATGGATATTTACATTATCTTGGCTGAGAGTTTTAGAGACTAAAGGTCTCATTGTAAAGTGTGTGACCAACCAATCCATTGTATTTTCTTTGTGTAGCCATATATGGCATCAGCCAAGTCTGTATTAATGCAAATCAGGTTTCCTCTCCTCTCCTGTCAGAATTTATGGAAAACTATCCACACATACAGTATCTGCCAGTGATTAACGTGGTCTAAATGCACTGGCTGGAGAAATTTTTGGTCATTCTCCTTGTGTTTCCACCAGGTGTGCTGCTGTGGTAAGGGCCCCACTTTAATTTAAACAAACCACTTCTAAAGGCAGAAAAATGTCTCCTTTTTCCAAAGAACCATAGATGAAGGGGGGGCTAGACCTTGTTTCAGAAAGTTACAAAATACAAGAGGCAATCTCTCCACTTCTGACATCAGAATTACTTGTTTGAAGCATGAAGACTTGTTTGTCAGATGGTCGGATAGCTTAAGAAACCTTGTGGCACTTTTCATGTCAACAACTAAGGAAAACATCTGAAAATGTTTGTCATTTATCTGCATTTTCAAGCAATATATTATCTCCCCTCTCTCACTCAGCCTTTGAGTGTGGCCAACATCGTACACCACTTTAGCTGGACTAATTCCCATAACTGCCCCTTAACCCCATGACTCCAAACAGGAATAAAGTGTAAATACTGTAAAGCCCAAAATAAGTGAGTCCATATCTGTGGCTAAATATTTTCACAGATAAACGCAGGTCTCAATTATATGCTGGGTCTAGTTTTTATATAAGTACTTTGGATGTAAAAAAAACTCTTAAAAGAGACTGAATGTTTCTATTCCTTGATTATTTATATTCCTTTAGCCCGTAAAAGGTCCACCAATCAAAGATTTTCATAAAAATTAATTAAATTAATTTAACTTTTATGGTAGCTGTTACGTTCATATCTAACAGTGAAGTTAATGAACAAGCTGGATGCATTTAACATACAATTACTTTTCATCTGGTTTTATAAACAACATCTGGTTTTATAAAAATATCTGGTTCACTGACAGTTTTCTCAACAAATCTACACCATGCAATATCTTCACAACAAAAATCATTAACAAAGCTGTTGTGGATCGTCCAATTTAAACCTAGCAAGTATCCATTGTATGATAACACATTGACGCATGAGGTTTGATCACAGCCAATGAGTTTGTCTTAGAAACTTCCCCTTTTCAGTCCAAAAATAGCAGCCTTCAAAAACCTCTACTTGTCTAATAGCAGCTTGAACTGCAGTCAATGCAACATCTGCTCATTATCTAGAGCTCAGAAAAATTCACACTTTTCATGTCACATTGCTATGAAAGATAGGGAACAGAGGCAGAGTGGACTGCACAATGATCAGAGTGCTGAAAATAACGCAGCTAGATGAGCAGTGGAAAGTGAATCTGCTGATTAAGAGCTGGCACTTGTCTCTTTCTCACTCAGTGACAAATCTTCTCTCTGTACATTTGATGACATCAGCATGGCCTTGGTCGCTCCACACACATTTCATGTTACAGTGCTTTTCCATAGAAATATTGAATTAATTACTGCCAATTTTATTTAATCTTATTGTTTTGTACTACGTAAAAACTTAAAAAAAAAATCTTTTAGATTTAGTTTTAACAGGGGAAAGGAAATCACAAAAACCTGCTGCTGTTGTTTCATTTGTTGTTTTCATGTGAGCTCGACCTGCTGGCCTCACACACACAAACCGGCACTCTCATGCATAGCAACAGAGAAAGAAAGGTTATAGTCCCGGGTCCTACACAGCCCTGTAATCTATCCCAAGTAACAAAGTGAGCAATATCCACCATCTTCAGACATTAAACATATGCAGCTTTTAGATAATTTCCTTTTTCTCACAGCAAACAGTGCAGACAGATGGTTTAACGTCTGGCCATCTTAACCACAAGCATCTGCACTTGTGATTTATACATATGAATCAATTTATGTTTATGCTGGGTGTGTTGCGAAGACTGACAAGCGTGTACAAGAAGTCTTTGCAACAATATAAATACCTGATGGTGGTGTAATGCGAGACAACATAGACAAGGTTTGAATCTGTGCTGTTTTGGTTGTAGTCGTATCTCTTCATTGGTGATCTATAAGTAAAGAAGGCTAACAGAGACTGGCTTTGTTAGCATGAATTAACATGCCATTTCAGATCCTGGAGCATATCCATGGCACAACTGAACTTGGATGCCACATAGAAAATACTTTTGTAATTTTGGAAAATGTAGTTATGGTGCACCAGCGGATAAATATAATAAATCCAGAAGATAGATCAATGGTGCTCTCATTACGGCTGGTTCCTCAACATTAGTGAACTTTAATGAAATTGTGGGCAATAAAAGTGTCTTTGATGTTTTGTCTATGCAAAATAAATCATTAACTTTGAGATTGATCTGGGATTTTTTTTTTAAATGTTCATTTGATTATTCAACTGGGATACTGTTGATTCGATTAGGGACTCTTGGATGGGCACTGTTGCTGTCACTTCTATTGCCGTTTTTTTTTTAAAATCACGTTTTCTACAATATATCTCTATGCTGAAGTACCTGTGCGGATTGATTTATGAAGGAAATAAGCAGAGCCTTGAACAAGCAGTACAACACAGTAGAGCAGTACAATGAGTCACAGTACAATACACACAGATGATATGAAAAGCCATGGAAAGAAAATATTCTGTGGCCTTTCTGAGATCTATAGGAATCTAACATGTCCTCCCCCACAGACAAAAAGGTGACACTGAGAAACAACTCCTCCAAAGAGGACTATTTTGGATTTATCACCCCCATAGGATTAGATGAGGAATAATACAGTTTTTATAGCAGTCTTTTTAAAATGTTACTCACTTGATCTTATATTAAGATTTGAAACCCCTTTCCAAGATACAAGTCCTTTGATGATATTTTTCTGATACATTTCATATTTTGATTGCGTTTCCAGTGACTTTGTGTGAATCATTATGGTATTAATTCATGATGTTTTTGATTGGCTTGGATATGTGCATGAATTATGTGGTTGTAGCCACACCCACAGGAGGGACTTGATTTATTTAACGTAAAACACTTGATGTCTCTGTACCTGATGAAGAGCCAACCTGGGCTTCAAATGTTGTACTCTTTCTAAATTAATGAAAGGGCACATTCTACAGCTGTGCCTGTGCCATAGAGTTTTCCCTAATCATCCAACCGGGGCTATTATACTGTGCTTTGTCCTTTAAGTTAAAGGATCACCAAACTCAGATTAGAGGTCGACCGATATGTTTTTTTTCACGCCGACGCCGATACCGATCTTTTGAAATCCAGGTCGGCCGATGGCCGATTAATGCTGCCGATTTATTTTGGCCGATATTTGGCCGATATTTGCTTGGTTTTTAACCTCTATTTRAAATATAAAATGTAAAAGAAATGATAATTACTTAACAGACAAACTTTCTCAACAAAAACATTTATTGAACACTTGAACAATAAACAATCTGCACTTATAAATTAAAAATGTATAATGTAAAAAAACATATATAAATAAATCACGCGTTCCACGACAACACTAGGCTGCCCACAGATGCGCCTGCCTAATAATCGGCTTGATATACTTGGATATTGGCCGATGCCG
>JAPMOB010208199.1:0-14905 GCA_029875015.1 Lepomis gibbosus
ACACACACACACACACACACACACACACACACACCCACACACACACACACACACACACACACACACACACACACACACACTTACAGGGGAAACACTAAAACCCAGAGTCACAGCACTGGCTGTGACATGGACATGTGTAATGGCACAGAGCTCGTGCACGGTACTTCTCAAATCATAGGCTGACGATTTATCAACATATCTGTCCTGCTGCCTTTAGATGGTTGTAGATATTTAAAGAACCAAATGAGTTTTGGTAAAGTATAAAGCAGCTGTGGACCACAGATGTTGAAAGAATAAATCATGTTTATTTATTGATAAAGGCAGACTGATTTATAGGTGTTCCTGCTTTATGCTGCTCGCTGTAGGACATAAAGTGCTAAAGTGTATTTCCCTAAAAATGTCAAATGATTCCTGTAAAGGAAAGTTATATTATTTTATAACATATTGTGACTTTTTAAACTAAATTAAAATCAGAGTAGACAGGCTGTGTTGCTCACACACAAAACACATGTATAACTAATGACAGTAATGATGGCTCTGTTCCACTGAAGTATCATAGTTAAGCTTGAACCAGCATGCATAATAACACGGCCCTGGAACTGGCACACTGAAATGGAATACGGACATTATTAATGTTATTAATTACTCCTATGTGCTTCCTGTCAGGACATGTCAACATAAAAAAGGCTCATTAGTAATTTAAAAAAAACAAACTAAAAAAAAAGATGTACTAAAATACAGTAAAGATAATGCAAAGAATGAATTTCACATTTACCTCATATTGACCTTTGAAATAGTTACGGAATGATTGCAACAAATTGCTTGTTCAAGTGTGCTTTTATGTTTGTGTGTGGGAGGGTAAATGTGTTTTCTTTTGCAGTAGTGTCAGTGGTGGAGTCATAGCAAAGACAAGCTTAGCAACAAACTATAAGTTCCGACTCTCAGATGCAAATGTCTTTATTGCTTGTGTCTCTGCATTTGTAGCATTTAAAGGTTTCACTCTGGGCTTTTGCGTGTGTGCGTTTGTGTGTGTGTGTGCCCTGTAGGAGTTTGTGATGATTGTAGTGTTTGGTCTGGAGTACATCATCAGGATATGGAGTGCTGGCTGCTGCTGCCGCTACCGAGGCTGGCAGGGACGCCTCCGCTTCGCCAGGAAACCATTCTGTGTCATTGGTAGGTCTGTGTGTGTCTCACATAAAACATGTTTAAGTAAAAGAAAAGGAATAGGAAGGAAAACATAGCAAATAACCCCAAATTTGGAAGCACAATTCAAAAAAATCTAAAAAAAAAATCTCAAAAGTACAACCTGAAAACTAAAGAGTTAGGCTATTTAAACCTGGTATCT
This sequence comes from Lepomis gibbosus, assembly GCA_029875015.1. NCBI lineage: Eukaryota > Metazoa > Chordata > Actinopteri > Centrarchiformes > Centrarchidae > Lepomis > Lepomis gibbosus. Next base: position 1,346 of record JAPMOB010208199.1, read on the forward strand.
TTAAAGTCTCTTGATGTCAACCATGCATCGTGACATCAAGCTTTTTGACTGGATGTAATTGGCTGGGTTAAATATATGTAATATAAATAAAATGAAATGCATGCTAGTTTATTAATGACGTAATTGACATATAACATATTTCTTGTATTTATTTATTGTTGTTTTATGCTTAATATTTCCCAGGTGATGTAATTTCACACAAAAGTTTGATTAAAAATTAAGAAAACTACAGATTTATTTGCAACAATATTGACCGAAGCGTGCGTTTTTCATTTGATATTCACACATTCACTGTAACTTGAGTAAATGGTACATCTTAGAGTCATTTTAGGAGATAAAACATTTGCTGATGTAGACAAGATTTTTAAATGGTCTCTTTAGTGTCCAATCAATGTAGCTGGAACCAAAAGAGAAAGAAAACATCCGTTTCAACAATGGTGGTTCTTTATTCTCTTTAGGTTGCTCCAGCAGGGAGGAGGAGAGTCTGCTGGGAAATAAAAGAGAAGGAAAAAATGGGGTATTTCAGGGTTGTAGACAGAATGACAGAAGAAGACTAATAGAGATAGAAAATGAAGCAAACAGCTTGTAGTGAATCAATAGTTGTTTTAAAGGTGATGGATGGACGGGTGGATAGATTTAGAAAGTAGGGGGGCCAGCCACATTTCGTGTTGCTAATATTGTGGTACCCATGACCTTTAATTTTCATTATTTTGCTTCCTAGACATCATCGTACTTATCGCCTCAGTTGCTGTGGTTTCAGCTGGTAGCCAGGGTAACATCTTTGCCACCTCTGCGCTGCGTAGCCTTCGTTTCCTTCAGATCCTGCGCATGGTGCGCATGGACCGCAGGGGAGGGACCTGGAAGCTGCTGGGATCTGTAGTTTATGCACATAGTAAGGTAGGACATTTTAAACAGTTTCTGCTCTTCTGAAGTTTAATTTTTGTGTTTCAAATGTTGCAGGTAAGAATTGGTCAGTGCTGTTGTGTTTCTGCACTTCACCTAATAGCAAGCATTTGTCAATTAGACAGTTTAAGAAGTACTGTTTAATGTTTTTCCTCTTTGTTTATCCAGATTATCATGGTAGCATTTTTGTCTGTTCAGTCACGGTGGATATTGCTAACTACCTACTTCTTCTGTTGTGTATTACAGACTACAGTATGCACAAGCAGATGTACTCATAATAATAACATTACACTTTTCATTAAATAACAACAGTGGCAAATTAATAAATACTGTAAATAGTACATTTAATAATTAAGTTAAATGTATATTTCAACACTATCTGGATGTGTAAAGAACATAATAAGTAAATTAGCACACGTGGATATTGTTAATGACTGAAAATATATGCTGTTTAAAATGATTGTATGTTCACTAGAAAATAAACCATTTGTTGTTTGAAAAATGTGGTTTTATCCCGTTAACATTGTCAATGTGGTATTTAATTTTTTTAACTTTTCTATAATTTCAAAATACTATGAATGTCTTGCCATACTGTCAGTGCCAAAGGTACATCAAATGGTGTTTAAAGTACTTATAAAGCACACTGTGTATTTATATATACTATATATATATATATATATATATTTGTGTGTGTGTGTGTGTGTGTCTTGTAGGAGCTGGTGACTGCCTGGTATATTGGATTCCTGGTGTTAATCTTCTCCTCCTTTTTGGTCTATCTGGTGGAGAAAGAAGTCAATCAGGACTTTGCCACCTACGCCGACGCTCTGTGGTGGGGCACGGTAAGCACACACACATATTGCACACAAATGCACTTGAGCATACCAAACCTCTCAGCAGAGTCTCACACAGAGTCTGAGAGTTTTGGGAACTTCAAACACCAGAACTTGCCACAAGGTTTTGAAATCATAAAACGTTTTTCCCATCCAACATAGTCCGAATGCTCCCTTTAATCCAAGGCAAGATAAAAGGAAGCCAACCAAGTGGAGTTATACTGTTTCTATCTGACAACAGTGATATATTCCCATTTACAGTTTCTGTGTGACCTTAATGACACGTGTAGTACAAAAGCCAACAGGAAAGGCCTTTGAAGTCACACTTGGCTAGCTGCAATGCACTGTTTCCTCCTACATCTAAAACCCATTATGCTTTGAAAACGTGGAAACAGACAACACACGAACAAGTTATGGCCCGATCAATAAATCCAATTTTCTCTTGCTACTAGGTGAACCTGGCCTGTTAGGCTTGTGGGAATGACACTTAGACACACCGTGTTCCTATGTTCTGTAGCCTTGGAGCATCTTTCTTTCTGACTCCAAAAGCTTTTACATCATTTTAGTGAAAAGGTGAATTGCACACAGTGCACCATTCTGTTGATGTATTTAAACTGTGACCACTCTATATACGTCTCAAAATGCTTTAGAGGCATTTTGAAAAAGCATTAAATCTACCACTAAATCTGGTGGTGAAAGCTGACTGATTCACCATGATCATGCCTTTCACTAGGTCACCAATTAGGTCACTAATTATCCTGTTTTTTGTTTGGCAAGGGTGAACTTGGAAAATAATCATTCATAACAAACTAGCTATAATGCATTGTGGCTAAATTGCTCGTTTTAGTAAATAATAACAAACATTAGACTTTGCAATGGTAGCTGTATTCTCTCTTTTTACCTTGCTTTTTTCCATTTAAATCAAAAGCTTGAATTTACTAAATGTAGTATAAGGCCACAGACAGCAGAGACATTCAGCCAGCTTGTGTGCAAGATTTGTTCATAAAAACCTCTGAGGCTTTAATATAAATTTGAATTTAAGAAATAAGCCCAAAGAGGAGACAGTTTGTACACAAAAGTACACCTATGATGGTAATGGAGCAAAATTATGATGAGCCATAAGTGTCCAAAATCACAATTTACTGCTCACTATAGAGTAAACAACTGACTGTCTATTATGTCGGGAGTAGTGGATGAGTGAGCAAGGGACAGATTTCAGCAAAGCCCTGGTTACCTGAGTGTTGACCTCTGACTCTTCAGATCACCCTTACAACCATTGGCTACGGTGACAAGACCCCGCAGACGTGGACCGGGCGGTTATTATCAGCCTGTTTTGCTCTGCTGGGGATCTCCTTCTTCGCCTTGCCAGCTGTGAGTCAAATACAGAAAAACATCATCACACCATGACTGATGATGGATTTCCTAATAGCTCCTTAAAGCTTAATGCTAACAGTAGTAGGAGCCTTGTTTTCTCTTTTGTTTTGTTTTTTGAAAGTTTAAATCTGTGTGTGTGTGTGTGTGTGTGTGTGTGTGTGTGTGTGTGTGTGTGTAGGGCATCCTAGGGTCAGGTTTTGCCCTGAAGGTGCAAGAGCAGCATCGACAGAAGCACTTTGAAAAGAGGAGGAACCCAGCTGCCAGCCTCATCCAGGTACACCCACACATTCGCAGGGAACAAACACACATCACCTCTACTGATTTTTTTTCTTTTTGCAGCAGCTGCAGCTGAGGACCAGTGTGAAAAGAGAGAACTTTCTCTACTCTTATGTGCAAATGTATGTGTGTGCGCTCTATGTCTGTTTTGACCGTTTCTAAAGCCTTTCAGTGCGGGTCCTTCTGTTTGAATAAAAGCAAGAGTGTGTGTATGTCCACTCTTTACCCTTTGATGAGTGTGTTAGAAATATGTTGAAGTGTGTGTATGGGTTTCACTATCTCTCATCTTATCAGAGTGAAGGTGTTTCATTAAGTACTTAACATGAATGTGTATATGTGTGTCTGTGTGCATGTGTTTTGTCCATCTCTGGACTCTCAGAGTGTGTAGCTGAAGATGACTAACGGTGTGTGAGGCACGCTGTCGTCTCTCAGGTCCAACAGCAACACACACTGCTGGGATTTATGAGCCGTTTCCATGACAACCATTCCCTGGGCAAACACCCCCCCCCATGCTGTCACTCATTGTAATAGACAAGACCAGCTGCATTACTTTCTAATGAACAATAAATATCTGCTGTGGAGTGTGTGTGTGTGTGTGTGTGTGTGTGTGTGTGTGTGTGTGTGTGTGTGTGTACCCACAATTGTGTGCTTTTCTCTATGTGTGACTGAGAGTGTCTACGTTTCTTTGTGTATGTGTGTGTGTGTGTGTGTGTGTGTGTGTGTGTTCTTCTGTCTACCATCCTCTATCATATGAACTTCCTTGACCTACTTTTTAAAATTTTCCATCAAATAAAGTCCATGCTTTGGCATTTTTTCCAAAGTAATAATTTATATCAGTTTTGAGTAGGTGTGTAACGATGCACCAAATCCACGGTTCGGTTCAGACCTCGATTTTTGAGCCACGGCTCAGTTCAACGTTCTTTAAAACTGAATCACGGGTGAATTTATTAAACAGGGCAACTTTATGAAACTAACTGCTGATGAAGAAAGTCAGCAGAGACACATGACAGGGAGAAAGTGTGGGGAGAAGAGGAGCAGATTCAAGTAATGAACACTAAAATAAGGTGGAAAAGTACCTACAATAACCCACTGTCAATACAAATATGATATTCACCGCTAACGACCCCACTGGCCACCGACGCTGCCACAGTTACATTGTCTTAATGAAAGCTCAACAGTCCGGGGAGCAGCTGTGTCGTGAAAATTATATTGATATTTGTACGATTTTACCTAATGTGTTCAAGTGAAGTGTCACAACTTGTGGTATCATTAAACTTTTTCACCTGTTCGACCGCAACTTCCTGGTTATAAGCTTGGAAATCTTTAAATGTTACAGCTACTTCCTCATCACTCAACTTTGACCTACTTTACTTACCTTAGCAATGGAAATAAAAACAGTGGTTTATTATAGAGGACAGTGTGGGTGCTAGTTTAGGATAAAATGGGGATTGGCTTAAAACCTGTCTGGGTCTCACCATGTGTCGCTGCATTCCCAGATCTGTAATATTGGATCAGTGTGAAATTGGCTAAAGCTAAACATTGTCTTGCCTATCCTCCCTGTTATCAATATGATCAATTGTTAAACTTGACAAAGACCATTTTGAGCCCAATTGATTCTAAATAACCCACAAAGGGAGCAATTAATCCTATGCGTTGATCTTGTTTCTCTTTTATTTGTGTCAAGCACCTGGTCAGTGTCTGTTGTCTGCCAAGCTCCTAACATTTTCCTCAACAGGTAAAAGGAAACTTGGAAGCAGCTTTGACATGTTAAATGTGTGGATGACATTACTATTCTGTCCATCACTTCACTCCCCTACCTCACACAGCTCTCTCTGCTTTAACCCACTGTGTGTTTGTGTGGGTAAGAGGATATTATCACTGTCTTCAAGCCTCAGCAGCTGGTCAATTCTAAATTTCACTACTATTACTATTTTGCCTACCAATTGTATTTTTAGAATAAGATTGAATCTCCAAATTACTTTAAAGTTGTCTCTATAGTAGCACAACAACCAGCAGCCAAAATTGACTAGTATTTGGCATGTGGCCGGTGTTAAATTTCCCACCCTGTCTGTGTAAAGTGTTTATATAAAGACTTTCCAGTCGTGTCGCAAATCTTGTAACCACAACTGGCACCATTGAGGAGGTTCAATCAGCTGCAAGTAAATCAAGAAAACAACCTGTAAAAATGATTGAGGTTAATGTAGGTCATTATTGCAGAATGGCCGGTGCATTTGTTTTCAAATGTGGGTTACTGTAAGGACAAATTATACATTCTGCATATGTGTGGCAATGAGGGTTCATGTGATTTGTGTGCAGTCCAAATTGTATGGCCATGTGGACCGTAATCAACGATGAACATGTGTGAAGGCTTTGGTCAATGCAGACACACAATAAACATAACTGTGTGTCCAAAGCAAACAAACATGACTAATAGCAAAAACTAACTTCTGATGTCAATAGACTTTCTATTTGCTTAATCTAATCCATCTGTCGCAGACATGAACTTGCAAGTAGTCAATGAACTTTAATTTGGTATAAAATAGAACAGTGGTCTTACATGTCAATATCACAGAATTGTGTGATGAAATGATCAGTTCCAATTGCATTATGTCAAACCCCCAAAAGATGTTTATATAGAAACACATGTAACTCTTCATGGCCATTCTGCAGACCACCAATATGGCGGCCAGCTGGTTACATCCCCAAAAGCACCCTGTATGTTACATGTTCACATATATCTCAGTCCCTTTTTCCTCACCATGTTTGTGCCATTGCCCGTCTGCGTCATGTTTGTGCGTGTGTGTCCATGTGAATGTGTGCGCGTCCTGTCCATCTGCTCCCTCCCCCACCCAGGCGGCTTGGCGTCTTTACTCCACCGACAGCGCTCGTCCCTACCTCAGAGCCACCTGGTACCACTATCAAAGCGCCCTCCCCCCCTTCAGGCATGTATCCCTACCACCACCACCTCCACCAACACCACTATCACCGCCCCCACCTCTCTTCGACAGCCCCCGACAACAATGCATCAACATTACCCAAAAAACTAATCAGCTCTTTCTTTTTATCCCCTCTTCACCTTCCTTCTCTCACTTTCTACCCAACTTATACGTTCCTCCCTCACCCTGTTTTTCCTCCCACACTTTACCCTGTTAATTGTTTCATTATCATTATTTTATTTATCCTGTCGACTCTGCACGTAGTGTGTCTGGCGTAGTTATGCTGCTGATGAGAACTCGGTTTCCATTGCTACCTGGAAGCCTCATTTGAAGGCGTTGCATACCTGCAGCCCCGCCAAGTAGGTAACAACTTACAGACTTACAAACATGGCCGCTGCTACTCAGCCCTTCGCCTCATCTCTTACTCCTCAGCTGTTTGTCTCCACTGGTGTAGCTTCAGCTCTTTTTTTCCACTGTATGCCTCACTGCAGCATTCACATTATTTTAATAGCATACCTGCATTAACCTTTTTGTTTCCCCATCAGGGATGGTTTGCTTGGCATGCATAATCTTTCAAACCCTTTTCACACTCAGACAGTCGAATGCCTTGTTGAATGGCACAATGGAAGTTGCTGCGGTATATAATGATGATGAATTCAGAGATTATGTAAGTTTTATAAATGTTAATTAAATGCTGAAATTATATTGGGTCAAGTTAGAGGAAAAAATCCACATTTAATTTGGACCATGTCAGTCATGACAAAGTTTTTGTGGGTTCCAAACAAAGTCCAGTTTATATGAATTCAGTGGTTCGCTAACATTTGTGTTGTCACAGATTTTTGGAGAGTAAACGATGAAGCAGGATTATCATTCCTTCTTTCACACTCACACATAGATGTGTCTTTCTGCTAAAGCTTTACCATCACTGCACGGCCATAGCTTGCATGTGCTTGTAAATAATTAACACCATAAAGTTTCTTTTTTTTTGTTTTGTCCTTTTGGCCTGATGCCTCCCTTATCCATTAGTGGAAACGTCTGTGTAATGCTATGTAAATCTGCTGGAATATTGATTTATCTCCCTTTGTCTCCTCCTCTTTATCCCACTAACCTTTGAAGGAAAGAGCAGGGCGAGACTACTTACAGGTTTGTATGACTCTCAGCTTATTCCTTCAAAGACACGAACACTTACAGTCAACATGTGATGCGATTCTGATTAAACTGTATGCTTAATGTTATGTGTTTTTTTTTATGTGTTTAGTCTGTTTAGTAGTTTATTGATTGCGTGTTGTGTTGTGATTACAGATTTACAGATTGGTCCAATGATAAATTTATCTATTTGTTTGCTGATATTTTCCAGGTTAAATGTGAATGGTTAGTGAATCCGTTAAAGACTGCAATTACCATCAAAGGGTCGGGAGATGTTGATTGTTAATTGTGTTTTACGGTTTGTTAGCTGTTTGGTTTAGTGAATGACTGAACCCTTATTTACCCTTTAGAACAAGGCCACCATTACTGGAGAAAGTGTAGGCAGTTGTTTTGACTTATGTTCATGTTTTTAACCACTATGACCTGGCAAAGTAATAATGATGTTGTAAAAGTTAAAAGACTAGAGAGCAATGACATACAAAATAAAGGGATAAGTAGCCTGTACAATAACGAGGTTGATGTGTCCTGATAAAAGGAAACCAAAGGTGTCAGGTAGACATGTATTCACTATTTGAAAAATACTGTAAAGAACATTAGCTAAGACGTTCTCTCAAGAGTACATTTGTTGATTTGTTTTGTGTTGAATTGAGAACAAGAGACAAGAAGAGATGCAGTGGTCGAGACAGTGTGTTATTAAATAAGACGCAGGTAGACCAAAACTATACTGCAAAGAAAGTACTAAAAGAACTACTTAAAAATGACCTCTCCTTTCTTTATTTTAAATTCCTCCTTTCACTCCTGCTTCCCTCTCTGCACTTGACTTTCAGACAGGGAAGGGTGATGGGCTTCTGTCTTTGTTGAGTGTGTGTCTGTGTGTGCGTGTGTGTGTATATGTATGCATGCATGCACACACGCCTTCAAAGACAGGAGTCTGTACCATGTCTGTACCATGACTCATTTTTTCCATTGGGATGGTATTTATATAACTCATCAAACACAAGTCTAGGAGAGACAGAGCGAAGTTGAAGAAGGGGGAGCAGAGGGAGGAAAGATTGGGGATTTCAGAGAAGGGAAGAAGACAGAGAGAGATTTGTGAGTTTAATTGTGCTAGTATAGGTTTTACAGTGCAGAACTCCTTTGGCAACATTTGGGGGCCTTATATTGAGCCAGCAGCTTCTTAGGCATTTAAACTTAAGAAAGACACACAAACACAAAAACGCACATATATAAAAACAATAAGTTCATACTAGTAGTCAAACACACAAATACACAGGCTTCTCATCTTTAAATAAAACAACATTTCATTAGGCTTTGTTGCATCCACAACAACATCCATCCTCCAGAAATCCCTCTGTTTAAAGGGCTGTGTTTAATTATGCTTTCCCTTCTTAGAAACTTTTGTTACAGCAATTCCAATTTACACTTGTGAAATCATAATTACACACCCTTTTATGACCTCCCCTCCACCAAGAGAACACACAACACTCTGTTATTAGTGGTTTTACAGACTGTCGGCTGCTCGGCGACGGTAGGTGCCGTGGTAAACGGCTGGTGGTTTTCGTTTAAGCAGACTTGTAAACACCAGCAGTAGTAAACATTAGGCGCACCACAAAGTGCTACAGCAGGCATCATGCTGAGCGCAAGTGTGCTGGATATTGGCAGTGAGAGGCAATATGAAATAAAGGATAATGGGGGTTTAATCTGGAGTTTATTTGTGTAGGCAGGTGTGCCTGTGTGTGGATGTGTGTGTGTACCTCTTGGAACAGTGAAATTTCATTTGACCCCAGTGATGTGATAAAAGAAGGTAAACCTCCAGTCAGTGATGATCAATATGAGCAAAGATAAACAAATGCTTAATACTTTGACGTAATGTTTTCAACCGGGACACTATTTCTCATCATTTAAGCATGTTTAAACCCACAGTTGACTTGCATTGCTCCCTTATGGGAAAATGAAACAAGCCTTATTCCAAGTCATGCTGCAGTTAGTTATGTTTGCCTTTGTAAGAGTGCTGTTTAGTCCACAACAGGGCTCAAATAACAGCATTCGCACCAAACTAAGCAAACTAGACTAAACTGGCAAATACACCAGATTTCATTTAAACAAAACCAAATTAAATGTGAATACAGCCTGATTTTTTAGGACCAGACTACTTTACACAACACTGCAACCCCACAGGCAGGCACAGGGAGGAAATTTGTTCACCACATGTCACAGAACAATCATTGTGTTGAAAAGACATGATTTGAAGCATTCGTACATGATTGCTGAGCCAAACCCAGGCAAGCAAATGTAAGTAGTTTCTCACTGCGGCATCTGGTGAGACTTTGGTCAAATCTGTTGGGGAAAATAGGGTCCAGGTTGCACATGTACAGAATAATGCTTTAAAACTGGCTATAGCTTTAGTTTGATGACCCTGGTATTATATATAGATTTGTCATCCCCAAATGAGGGAAAACTAAATCCAGGTGGGTTTACCTTCCACTAGATCCCTGTTCACTCATTGCCATCCATTTCTAAAATATCTCCCCTGCCCTTTGCATCAGTATTGACAGCAGAGAATCTTTCTTCTTCTTCCTCTGCTGAACACCTCTTTTAATCTCCTCCATCCTTTATCTCTTTCCTCTTTCCCTCCTCCATCTGCCTCTCCCTCCTACGCTATAGTATAAGTAATGGGAGGCTCTTCAGAAGGTATACTCGGACATATAGGAGGTACCTACAGTGCTACCCAGCATCCTCTCTGTCCTACCCTTAGCCCAATAATCTGTGGGAATGACTGACTAATAGCATGAAGGACAACAAAAAAACCCCAACAACAATTAACATCCTTCTTAACTCCCTACCTAATCCCTTTTCTACCACAAACGACTTTGTCTGAGACAGTTACTGCTGCCTGCTGCCTGCCGAATGTAAACAGGACTTTCTTTCCATGTTACAAATTAAAGGGGAATTACACCAAAACTGAGCTTTACACCATAAAAGTGGACTTGAGTCAATTTTGGGAAAAATCTCAGTAAAAGAGCTCGGTAAGTTAAAAAATCAGAGCAAAAAGTAAAAATACGAGGTCTAAATTCCCCTTTATTTTATATTTATTCCAGCCACATGAATATTTTGTTGTATTCATATTCTTGATGAACAATCACCAATTTCTAGATTCTTGCGATCAGAAGTTGGTCTCAGAGGATTTTTTAGAAGCTATAGACTCAGTTGTAAGAATAAAATGGTCCCATGACATTATAGTAAATAGGAATGAAAATAAAAGGAACAATTCATGGGGCTGGACACAGTTAACATAAAATCATGCCCCAACAAGTGCCATAGTTATGTGAATATACAGATTTAAGTATTAGCTATTCCTTGTTTTACTGCATGCTCTGTGCATTACTGCTTCACTTCTCTTCAGTAATGTTTAGCCATCAGAGATGCAAAGCTATTCAGCTCCATTCACTGTATTTAAGAAATAATTTGTTGTTCCAGTAATAGCAGAAAGTGTATTCAGAGCAGAAAATGGCTACCACTCTATTGCTCACCTAGTATTTAGTTCGGCTTTGAACATTGAAAATATATTGCCATGTGTTGTAAAGTGTTTAATAATGTTCCTATATTATTAGGAACACTGAGAAAGTATGGAAAATATTGCACAGGTCTAGGTTTGGCAAGTCATGGCAAATGAGTAAAACTAAAAAAAAACTTCCTCTTTGGGATATGCAAACAAAAGATACTTCTGTTAAAGTGATTGATTAAAATGCTGAAATTTAGATGCGATACTGAGGTCTGGAAGAAAATGTGAAATTGTGGCATGGAAAAATGTGTTGGAACCCTGCACCTCTCTCGTGTGTCTGCTGCATTGCATGCTGGTCTATTTGCCTTAGCAACATAATAGTTTACTGCAGTGAGTCTCATTGATTGAGAACTTTCTGCATCCCTACCAACCCCATGGAGGTTATCAAAGATGTGAAGTCTATCTGGATTCATATATCTTGGATGGCAGGTGTGGCTGATATGTGTTATTTATCTAAATGGACTAAAATCATTATGACAGTTAAGTACATATATATATATATATATATATATATATATATTGTGTGTACACAGATACATTTTAAAGTTGCTATACATTGCATTTTTCAATATCAATATATCATACCATGGCGTTCCTACCATAAACAGTTGGGACCAAAACAGAGGTTGTGTTTTGCTAAATTAAAATCACATTTCTGATAAATCTTGTTGCTTCAAGTTGGATCTCAGAGTCTTTGGATTTAATAATAAGCACTAATTAACATGCTGGAATTAATTTGCCTTCCTAATCTCTGAAAGATTTGGCTCTTTGTGTTCAGGAAAAACTCCCGACATTTCCCAAAAAATAATCCAACGATGACAGTTTGTGGCTTCTCTCTTAGTCTCAAAATGAATGTGGTGGTGATTTATTAACCTTGCCATGCTTCACATACTGCCCTTTAAAAATCTCATTAACTCTGTTTTGAAAAGACAATACACGGATAGATTATCAGGCGATTAGGTGAGGAGTGCAGCACTTCAGGATCCAACACTGAGGGTTTGTTTCGGTGGCTTGGCGAGCAGTTTAGCTCTGTTCTGGTGTTTTGGGCATGTCAATTGGATGGATGATGTTTGGGCTGAAGGAAAAGACAGAACGCTGCCCTGTGTCTGCGCTCTGAACTCTTCTCACTCTCTGAGGGGAAATAGGTGTTGACAGCGTCCTTTTTTTCTCTCTCTTTGTGTCTGTGTGTGTCTCCCGATCAACCCCGAACTCTGCCACATACACTTTCTCTATCAACTCTCTCCTAAACTCACTTTCCCCAATTTCCCTCACTTTTTTTCTCTCTGTCTCCTCATCCATCTATCTTTGGATCATCACTTCCATCACTCTTGCTCCCTCTGTCTCCCCCATCCAAAATCTTTCACTCTGCTTCTTTGAATGGTCTCTCCTTATTTCCCAACCCCATCACCCTCCCTTTTCTCCCTCTCTTTTTTTCCCCCTCCCTACATGCAGTCAGAAGTTGAGTTTTAAGGAGCGGGTCCGGCTGGCGAGTCCTCGTGGTCAGAGCATGAAGAGCAGGCAGACGTCCATCAACGACCGCCAGCGCTGTTCCCCTGGCAACGACGTGGTAGGCGGCACCGAGCTGATGGGTGGGAGCCCGGCAAAAGTGCAGAAGAGCTGGAGCTTCAACGACCGAACCCGGTTTAGGCCATCACTGAGGTTGAAGAGCCAGACTCGCACTGCTGTCCCAGATGGTGAGCGAGACTTTAAACCAATAGACCAGCACAACATATGTCAAACCACTCTTTTCAGCACAGTATGCCATTTTATATTATAAATGTAGATGTCACTTTATTTTAATCTCTTTAACCTCATTGAACCGCCAGTGGGCCAACCATACAAACACATGGCTGGCCCACTGCCTAGTGGAGATCCCAAAGATAGATAATCTCAATATGTCAGGCTGAATTTAAAATCTTCTCATGGAGAAAAACTATATATTGAGGGATTAATCAGGCAGTCCCATTTAGATTTTCATTTGCACAACCACATAACTAGCGTACAAATTATTAGAGGTATAATCCCTGAGATATAAAGGTAAAAGCTAGGTTTCAAATCTGTTTTCTGTGTAGCCTTAAAATATTCAGGTTTAAATATCCAGCAATCAATTCAGAAAAATAATCCTTATGTATTATTTTTTAAGAGTCAAACACTCAGTGAACCTGCTTCATTAGGACTTTGTAGGTTTTGTTTGATTAGATTTAACTGACAGTGATCTGGAAACATATGAGAACAACTCAAACATTATCGTCATATTCTGATCCAAATCCTTGTTCCTTCAAACCACTGTGAAGACAAAACAGCAGAAAATAACCACAAAAAAGTGAAAGTGAAAGCAGTAGAAATTTGACGGGACGCTCCAACATCCAAGAATTAAACAACCTTTTGATGTAAGGAGTTGGTATTGTCCTTTTCAATCCATTCATATTTGTTTTTTTGTTATAGTTTATTATTGTCAGGATTGGGTGTGTGGTGGTAGTAGGACCCAATAGCAGGACACGGATAGGAGCAGGTAAGTTCAGAGGTTTAATCA
>JAPMOB010208204.1:0-15115 GCA_029875015.1 Lepomis gibbosus
AGAGGGGGCCCCTTGAGGGGGATTCCGATAACAGTGTCATTGCACTTTACTGCATTGACTATCTATCAAAGGGGCGCGGGGACTCACAGTTTGTCGTTGCATTTTATTCTTAAACAGTCGTTGTCTTGGGGCCCCAGTCCAGCTCGGGGCCCCAAGCAATTGCTTGGTTTGCCTGTCCTGTCGCGACGGGCCTGCTCCCACTCTGGTCGGTGCGAGCAGTCAGTTACCTCTGCGTAGGACGGACGAAGGAGGGGAACCCCTCAACCTTTTCCCCCATTGATAAAGACCGAGACAATACGACAAATATGATTTCCCATCTACTGGAGCACTGCCGGTCACTCTAAATTCAAAGTAACACTATCTTGAAATTAACATTTGCAACAAGCTAAGATAGTTAGCGTGTTTAACCTTGGTGAAATAAATACTACTGACTTGCAACAGAGGAAGATAACAAGGCTAATTAACTAGCAAACGTCAGCTACTTTACTTTCCTCATTTTACGTCACAGGGCGGGGAAGAGCAGAGTAGCATACTACGTTTCTGTGATTTAGTCCAATTAAATGTAGATTAAATGTAGACTTTTGTTTAAGTCTTCCACCATTTTGTGGCCTACATCTGTTAAAAGTCATGCCAAAAAACAAGAAAAAAAACAACTGCTGGCTCTGTATCAGTAGTATATGTTGTTGCTTAAAAATAAAATATATTGTGTTCAAGTTGTCATGTTTTACCCAGACATTTAAAAATAATAGCTGTAATCACAATATCGTGAAACCGTGATACTTTTGCTATAGGTTAACGTACAGTGAAAATCTCCCAAAGCTATTATTTAAAAGAGTTCTTCACAGAATAGGCGTTCCACTCCATCAAAAGATATCATCTTTTTTTATTCCACACATTCTTCCTCCTTGTCAAATCTCGGTGCCTATATTGCCCAAAATGCAACAGTTCGTTCTGAGATTCAGGTGTATTGTGCAAGTAGCGACTAATGTAGCCACGAGGCTCGAGCAGAGATGAGGAGCGGGCTACGGAGGTCTGGTTCTTTATAACTCCATATTTTTTGATTTTATTTTCTAACTTCTAGTCTTTAGCCCCAACCTACACTCACTCAAGTGACATCACTTGAGGCAGTTTGTCAGACTTCACACGGCTCCTTCTGAAGCCACAAAAGGCTTTATACAACTTTCTTCACATATGCAGTGGTAGTCCCCAAGACTTCAAAACAGACTTTGATACGAGCCCACATGCATGCCACTTATTAACATCAGATGTCATTAGTGTTAAGGAGAATGTTGTTTAAAGTAGTGAAGAAACCATAAAGTGTAAATGTTGAAATCATTCAGTCTGAAAATGAAGCTTAATGTTCAGCCAACAGTCAGAGCTTTCAGCTCGCTGACTTTTATTGTATATGTTCCTAGGAGGAAGTTTAAGAAAGTAAATTTGATTTGATTTAATCAGATTTGACTGACAAAGCTGCAACACAGGAAAATTACACTGCTAAACTGTGATAACTTAAAAATGATAACAGACAACAAAAACTGCAATGAAGCATGTCTCTTGTACTTCCTCCATCAGATTCTCGAGCTTCTTAAGATGTTATTTGCCTTCTACAGGCAGATCGAAGTGCTTGTTAGTCTAGAATCGCAATCATGAAGTTATTTTGCTTTTGGGGAACATCTCTTAATCTTAAAAATGTTTGGAAAATGGATTGTATGATTATCTTAGCCTTAAGATGCTTTTAGGAAATGAGGTCAGGATCTTTAAACCTACCTTTCTCCACCACATTTGATGTAACATGCAGTCTATTTAAATGCAATTTTGTGTAAATGTAAAATTCAGCTCAGAGATACAAATTTATATTCACTGCAGAAGGAACTTGTGTGCAAGCTTGCGTGCCTCATCTGAAATGATTCTGAACTCGTCTGCTGCTCTCTTAACCTCGCAGAACCTTGATAGAGTGCAGCATACGAATGTGTTGACACTCCCGTAGGCGTGCAGAGAAATCCCAATCACGCCCAACATCCACACACAGCCGCTGCTGCAAGACACTCCGACTCCTCCCGACTACAAACGTTTGACACCGCACGACTGTCAACAACACACTGTGGTCCTGGCCCAAACACACACACACACACACACACACACACACACACACACAGTGACACCAATTTGCAAAGACAGATTTGTCTAGACGCTGACAGAGACAAACAATCTTTCCAAAACCTGACATACTGGCAGAAAGACATTCTGCACATATAAAATTGTGAAGCAAAATATCTGCAGACACATGGCAGGGGTTTGACTGATACCATTGACGCTTATTCAACAGCAAAATGTTCTCTACGTACAAAAATGATCTCAGTATTTTCACCTGAGAATTTGTCGGTTTAAGTTTTGGCCGGGGCAGCCCTTCAGATTTTACTATTTAAAGTCACACAAAGTGGTCTTTTAGAAGACTGATACCAAAAATGTTTCTCTTTTGGCCCAGTCAAGAAATATATGACAGTAAAAGATACAGTGATTCAGGGATTTAGATCTTCTTTAGAGTAATTGAGCCCTGACGCCCCCTGTACCAGGGGCAGCACGCGATTTTCGCGCAAAATGCAAATGAGAGATTCATGTCTGAAACTAGTACTGCATCACCCTGTCCATGCTACACACATTTGCAAAGCTAGTAGACTCAGCTAGAAGCTTAAACCAACCATTTTTATCCACACCAAACACACATCAAACACCAAGCATCTAAAAGAGCATTTATCACAGCATAAATCGCTCTGTGAGCACTGTACCTGGCTGCAGTTATAAGCCTCCAGTTTTATCTAATCACAACCTCATGTCCAACCTCTCAAAGCTAATCTCCCCTGAGATCAGCTGTATAGCTCACATCGCTCAAATCACCAAAATTACAACCTAATTAGCTGGATAAAACTCGCCAATATACACATACAATCACAACCGCTGACTTACTTTAGCCTTTTTCACCGTTTCCAGTTCAAAGATCAGCTGCTTTGTGACTAAAACATGTCCAGCAGCCATTTTGATTATTAAGCAATACCTGGGAGCTGTGCCTGCATTCTCTCGCCTTTTATTGCAGAGGAGGAGAAGTGCCGCTTTGGAACACATGGTCTTTTTTCGCAGTCTGGTAGCCGACCCGTAGTAGCTACATAGACATTCGTGCTGTCAAATGAAAGGTGTGCTCAATCTGGATCAATTGATCCCCCCCATCACTTTGGGGTCCTGCAGAATTAACAGACTGACAAACATACTTAGAAACAACATAGTTTCATCAAAAGGAATGTAATTTGTTTATGAATAGCCTAGATAATGAATGAAATGCATGATCTTGATTTTTACACATGGAAGTAGAGCCTGTGGGACCCCAAACAAAGAGGGAGCAGGGCCAGTATCCACAAAACAACAAGAGTCAAATAAAGAAACAAAATCACTGAAACATAGTTGAACAGTTATATAACTGAACTGACAGTCCAGGGTCTGAGAGGGGTGTTATGAGGTGGTTGCTTGGAGCCACGACCTCAGTATTTATCAAATCCTGCATACACCTTTATGTTTCCCTCGGTAAATGTTTCTTCAAGACGACTCTGCAAAGACGCATACCTCTAAATTAAAAAATGTGACATTTAGCACTCACAAATACCGTACTGCCTATGTATCCTAATAGCTTGCAGAACTCTTCCAGTGTTCTCTTATGGGCTGTGTTTGCCTCTGATCCATGTAACCCATCACATACCACCTTTTTAAAGCCTAATGGCTGCTTGCCAGCACCAGACAGCCGAGGGTAAAGGGACCAGTAACCTTAAAGAGTGGATAATATGATGATGTGATCATAACTTCTAATTAAAATTCACTTTGGACAGGCGTTTTTAACCTTCTGGCTCAGGGGCAGAGTAAGACAAGAGGTTGAACTCACATGAGAGTTTCATATAATCCTCCCAAATGCTGGATAGAATCTGCAGTTAAGTGATCTAAATAGCAAACAAACCATCAATTACATTTTCGGAATTGTGCATTTTAACATGTTTTCTAGCTTTCTGTAGCCTTCATTAGTTTGGTACTGACAGACACTGCGCTAACAGTGATTTTAAAAAGGTGCGTACTTTAATTCACCGTGAAAAAGGTTTGTCGAGTTACGTTACTGTAGGTGCTTCTATTACTTCCCTCATTCTAAATGAACTGTTATCACTCCTGGGCAGCTGTGCTTGCTTTACTACAATGCAAGAAGAGGGCAATTTATTTTAACGTCCAAATGTGTACAATTAAGAGCTTCTGTCATTCAGGCGGAGCAACAAGGAGATGGAGATTGTCGTCTCCTTTCTTGTTTGTCACAACATGAGCACACACACGGACACACACAAAGCCACTGGGGGGACAATTCTAATTAGCGTTTAAACTGATGACCTGACTGAACAATAAGCTAAAGCTTGCTGTCGGACTCCTGGCCGTGACCAGCAGTGCCAGCTGGGGGTTAAAAACAAATCGACAGTGTTGTTATTTTCCTAACTGGCCGCAATTGGCAGCGCTTTCTGAGGCTCAGTCATCATGGCGTGTGTTAAATTAGTCTTATTGACCGTGTGTTTACCCCTCCTATTCCAGTCACCGCAGGCGCAACTTTGCAGCTGAGGCTTGTAGTTGTGATTACATGTTGGGAAATAAAAGCAAAGAAAACAGCACTCAGGGGGAAAAATATAAGGACAATGTGTTAACATCACTCCAACTGCACTGCAACTGTTTCTTCTTCTTCTTCTTCTTCTTCAATTAGAGGAGTCTTCTTCAGTTGTCTTCTTTTGCCTGAAGCACTGTTGTACACGGAATACAGCTAAATTATGACTCTGCATGCCAGACACTGCCGCCCATTGCTCCAACAAAAATATTACAAATTTTACAATATGTAGGAAAGTTTGTTTTCATCCAAACATCCGAGCAGGTGAGCTAATGGATCCTAATTAGACCATGCGAGAGTATTTGCTCCTCCGAGTCGTGCAACAGTCACCTGCACCATCCCAAATGGCTGACCGTAACTAAACAGAAAAGGCTGCAGCAGCTAGCGCACCACTTTGCCAAGTGTGAACACTCCATTTCACACCTCCATCGGCGTGATTAACAAACCGCGGGTGGTCGACTTTGATAACGCTGCAATGCATGATGGGAAAGAGGCCCTCCAACATGGTTAAAAGGCGGAAAGTGGGGAGGAAATAGAGACTAAAGTGGCCAGGAGAGGAGAGGCTTCTAAAGGTAAAAGGCAAGCTGTAAAAGCTGTTCTCAAGGCTTTTAGAGCCGTGCTATTTGGACTACTTTGCCCAAAATGCTCCACACGGAAGAGTGTGATGTTGACAGAAATTCCATCCACCACAGCCGAGAGAAAGTAATGGACAGCATTAACAAGAAAGGCCCTCAAGGTTTTCAAGATGGTTAGTATGAGAGGAGAGACTCAAATGTGTCCCACAAGCTATTGCTCTATATATCTCTGTGTATATGTGTGTAGTTATGGAGGACCCACTCTAGTCTCAGACTGACCTTGAGGACATACAGGAAGTGTATTCACACACCATGCCCCTGCGGATTTTATTCATATATCCATTCAGAGGCGCTCACACATGCAGAGCTCTGATGCACATAGATAAACACAGGGACTCAGGCACTTAAAGCTCAGGATGGATCCACACAGGCTTTGGCTGCCGCACTGGCATCGCACAAGAGATTCTTGTATTTCGAAGTGAATATCTGTTTATGCTGGCAGATGGCCAGACAACTGCATAATGTTTAGAGATGAAGAGAAAACATGACAGGGAGCGGTGTAAAAAAAGTAGACGTCCTTTCCTCTCGCTTTTCCTCCCCTCCTGGTCGTTTAAGGCTGCTGGTATTTTTAGCTCACTTGTTTACATCAGCCTAGGTGAATTCTCACCCTGACACAATCAATATTTAGACTGATACTCAACCGGCCTCTGCACCGCTACGGGTTTGTGAGTAGTGTCGTCATGTGTCACTTTGTCAGTGATTGCCCCAAATATGAGCTGAATGACAGGGAGGAACTTAGCTTCACGGATGTGACCAGGATTAATGGATAGTGGTTTTATGAGCCCCTCCTCCAACAAAATGCATTTTGACCTGTCATTAAGAACCATTTGTTGTTTGTTTGGAATTTATTAGACTGTCAATTTGATGATTGAGCTCTTCCTTTATATTTAGCGTATCATTTATTTCCCTCCCTCATGATCTCAGTACTGTTTGCAGCCTTCTCCATACTGCCGGGAAAATAAATGCGAAACACTAACAATAGATATAAAAAGAGTCTAAAAAACTACAGCCTCTAAAAAGGGAAGTCTGTAAAGACTCATCCAGGTTATCCAAGGTGGGTTAAAATCAAAGGCAACTGAAGATACTCAAAGATGTTTTGCCTCTCACCCAAGAGGCTTTAAGGTTCAGACTTTGCCTAGTTATCACCTGAATGTTTACTAAGAGGAGGTGTACGCATCACTAAATTAAAAACAGTTGCACCATTTAAACTAGTTGTTATGCAGAAATGAGTTGTTACACCCATATTTACACCCAGTAAATGTAAGATGTAGTTCTAATAGTCTCCTAGCTAACTGAATCGACACAAGGAGCACAGACTTGCAAACACCGAATGAAAGAAAAAAAGAGGTAATAGAAAATATGGTCTATATTTGACCTGGCACTGAATCTAATGCTGAGTAATAGTAGGATAAACTGCAAAGATCAAATATTACATTAAAAAAAAAAAAACATATACCTGCAAAAGGTTCTGCTAATAACATAATACTGCAGTAATAGCATTGCCTTAGGTTAGCATCTCTGTAAAATGCTCATATTTCCAGTAAAAAGGAAGGGAGGACGTGACCTCTAAGGTAACCGCAGCCAGAATGTTGTCTTTGGTGGAGAGATACAGTCATTTTCAACTTAGTTCAAGCAAACACATGCACGCACTTACATACAGGCATAATTATATAATCCTAATGATGACCTGGGGTATCCTCTCCTAATCTCATTTATGCTATTTTCCCCCCCTTTGCTTTTTCTTTCCAGTTTCAATCCTGCGGCCTCCGTAGAGTCATTATCTAAATGATCTGTTCAACAGCAAATTAGCCGTCAGCTTTCTCTTCACGTGGCCGTGACCAGGAGGAATATTCATACAGCGTATCACCTTACAACGCCACATAATAAAATTATAAATACATACATAAATAAGCCACCCGGGGAGTACCGCTGGCATTAGCATTAGATGAAGTAGAGTCTGTTTCACTTCCCTGAAGGCGGGTGACATCGCCAGTCATTTGCATTGTCGGTAAGCGTGTTTACTAAAGCAGGGATGGGGTACTTTACAATCACCTATAACAGCATTATGTATTCGTAAGTGTAGGCAACATGATGTGAAATGTTTTGGATTGTTTGAAGCATGTCCTCAATAGAATAATTGTGTGCTGAAAGCTGCTAAAGCCCTACATGGGGACCCGCTCAGAAATGTACTCTTTTACAAATCACTTTTCTCTAAACAGATATACAAACACACAGAGAAGCCACAGCCACCTGAAGTTCAGCACTATGAAATACATCTAAAAGCAGTTCTCATTTTAAAGCCTGCTGCAGATTGATGCTTTGTTAAATCTGATCAGCTAGACTACAGCTCATTTATCTCGACTGTCGGAGGTCTCACCATTCCTCAAATTTACAGCCCCGCTTTCATTAGATGTTTATGAAACCCCCAAAAGAATATGAGTGATTTGCACAATAAAGTGTCACAGACACTTAAGTTGGACTTCTTTAGGCTGCAGCAGTTCCTCCCTCTGTCTTCTCACATATTGTTATTATGCTTCCTGCAGTTCATCCATCTGCCCTCCCGGCGATACCTCTCACTCTATCTCTCTCTGACCATTTGGCTTCCTGTCTTTGAGTAAGGAGCAAATTTATATATGCAGTTTATTGAGCTTCAGTCCATTTTCAGACCTGATCCTGCCGAGTAGCCTGCAATGCAGAGGGAAATTATACACAGTGTAAAATGTGGTTTTATGATAAAAACACTCAGCGACTAGCTGACAAAAAACAGAGCTACAAGTGAGTGATTAGACTCAGAAAAACACAAATATATGACCCCAAATAAATGCCAGTGTTGCTCTGTATTTGCTAGATATGTAAATAGATAGATGCTTGCCTTTGCCACAAAGTGGGCTTGCTGGATGAAGGCGACGAAATACAGAAATGATCACAGAGTAATGTTATTACACCACTCATAAACGTTATCTGAGCTATGTATGAACAATAAATATTTCTTTTGTTTGCCAACATGGTGATGTCACTTATGTTTTGGATCAATTAGACACAAACTCAAATTGACTCCAAACCTAAATTGACTCCACAAGTAAGCCTGTGTCAACACCAAACCTAGATATAACATGCTATTGTGGACACCTCCAAAGCAGACTTTTAAAATATATCATCGCTTCAAAATCAGATCAAAGTGCTAAAACAATGTTAAGTATGTTCTTTAGCTCTTAAATATGGCCTGGAGTTTCCTGCACCCCTTAAAGATCACTGAAGTGTAATAACAAATTAATCTGGAGCAACTTTTTCTCATGGATCGCTGCTTTTTGTCCACCTTAATGCATCCTCTGGTGCACAGAGGCAGGTTGTGAATATGATGCATGTGACGCTATATATCATGAAATGACAGAGTGGGGAGTTTATCTGCAGATTTCACTGGAGTCAGCAATGTTAGTGGCAGAGATTAAGGGTCATATCATCCAAGGACTTTAACAAAATGACAAAATACTGATGTGACGGATGTCGTCTTCACCCTTTGGTTCACATATGCATGTCCTTAGCGGCCCCAAATGTGTCATCACCAGCACCCAAAAGCCCTTCGTGTCAAACGAAGAGATACTTCACTGTACATTCTCCACTTCACATACCTGACTGTATCATTAAATTGAAAACAGAGTCATGTGCATGTTTGTACACAACACCTCTATCTCCCACCCACAGCCCGGCAGGCTGGCAACGCATTGGCAAGGTCGTGTTCCCCTTCGTTGCACTCTTGTGAAAGATAAGGCGACAAAACAAAACTGACTACATTGTAGCAAACGCAGAAACTTCCAGGAGCAGGGGATCAATGGCGACCCAGAGAGGGGCAGAGAGAGATTGAATTGGGGGAGAGGGAGAATAGGAGACGTCGGAATAATCCAGCAACAGCAATATTCTGTCTCCCAAGAGAAGGAGAGCAGGCTGAAGAGTGAAGTGGAGAAAGTCAAATAAACCTCTCTTTCTGTACTTTTCTTTTATCACCTGCTTCTCTGCCATCGCCGAGTCAATCCACAATGGAGGAAGTAAGCAGATTAGCTTGTTCGCCCATCAGAGAAGGGATTACATTTACCCATTTCCTCTGTCGGAGAAAGTTGAAGCTAGATGAAAATGTGTCTGGGAGCAAAAACTTTTTGACGAATCCATGAGTGATTGAGGTTCCCGGAAAAGAGGCTTTTCTGTGTCCCTGTCAAATTTACTTGGCGAGGAGCCAGATTTGCTCAGGGGGAACATCAAAACAACTAGACCTTGATAACAAATATGATCCCAGAAAGCTTTAGGATGTATTTGTTTTTCTTTTTTCCTCCATGCAGTGACCTTAACGGCTTTCTTTTAAATAACATTTACAGAATTAAAGCTTGTTTTAAAAACAATGTTGTGATATTTAAGTGGTGTGCAGATACAGCCAAAAACATGGACAGAATACTTATTGAAAAATTAATTAGGTATAAACAGACTCTGGCTATTGTTTTTTTGTGTAGATTAATTAAGTTATTTATTAAGTTAAACCAATTACATTTCTATGTAGAATGTATACAATAATGCAGATCACACAGCCATCAGTTTCTGTGTAAAATGTTCATCAAGTCCATTTAAATACCCAGACTCTCCATGTTAAGCAGATCCTCCTTTGAGCTGAGTACTCTTTCTGCTTGAAAGTCAGTCTCTGGTCTTTTTCTGCCTTTGATGTTTACAAGTCTTGTTAATTGCCACAGTGAAAGAAGTTGGCTCCTGTGCCTACTACAATAATTATCTGGCCCTTACCAGATTGATTCCCAAAAAACAGAGTACATTTCTGGGGAGGTCTCTTTGATGTAGCTGAGAACCTGGAGTGGGTATTAAAGAGGGTTATTGGTGCTGTTTGCTGTTTTTTTCTGTTCGGAGCGACCCTTGTTTGAATGAAGCAATTGTGTTGTGGTTTATTGATACTGTTTGGCGTGGCTGCTTGTATGCCAGTAAGTGGAATTGTGCTGCTGTTTGAATTTAAATGATTTGCAAGACAACAGGCCATAACACTTTAACTCTGTCTGAAATATGGTGGTAGATCAATTTTGCAAAACCAACATGCCGGGGTTTTTTGCAAGAGGGATGTGCAAATATATTAGATAATTGACTCCAATGTGAATGATCAGTCAGTCAGTGCAGAGGTTGGGTTAGGAATAGAGGAGTCTGTTTTTCAACAGTGAAAAATCATTGATTTAACTAAGTTAAGTTAACGTTCAAATGTGCATTGCTAGATATGTATATTGTCAAAAAAATAAATAAATGTCATGTCCAGTACAGCAAACATCATTTTCATAGTTGTTGGTTTATTTTGTTAAAGGAACATTTTGGGACTAAAGTGTATTGGCTTTCAGTACCGCTTCCATGTCTGTCCATATGAAGCAACAACAGATGGTTATTATAAAGACTGGAAGCAGAGGGAGACAGCTAGCCTAGCTCTGTCCAAACATCCACCGACCAGCACCTCTGAAGCTTACAAACTAACGCCTTCTTCTTGTTTGTTTAATCAAAGAAAAACAACATTTCCTGTATTATTTCTTGACCCGTTGCTGTGACTTCCTGGAGCCTTGTCATAACTGTGAGATCTTATTTTCCAACATTAAGGTCTATATGGTGTTTCCAAACCTTTTCCAGACTTCCAGAAATACATCCTGGGGAGAAATGCTGAAGCCTTCCTGTATTTCATATTTTGTTAGCCCAAAAGTTTCCAATTTAAAACACATTAAGTCTAAATAACTGGAACCAATTTATAAACGATCCACTGTGTGTTAGTTTTATTGTTCATTGTAAACTCTCCCCAGGTTGCTAAAACCACCAAATTCCTATAAAATATACAGAAGACGTGTCTTCACTATGGTCCTGATTCTAATCTATTCACAGGGAATAGAAAGAATAGCAATTTGTTAGCTTTCATTGGATAAGTTAGAAATACTGCTTAAAAATTATTAGTGAGTAAAATAAATGTGACATAAACTGAAACACAACTATCAAGGCAGTCATATTCAATGTAAAGAAATGATAGTATGTCACAAGTTCATAAAATACAACTGCACCTCAATATATTCAGGTCATGAAAGCTCTTGCTTTCATTCCACAAACACTGCTGTACATTTACAAACAATATCAAACGTAAATGTCAAACATTTGATTGCCAGATGATATCTAGGAAATGCAGTGCATAAACAGAGAGAGGGTAGCACCGAAGATGGAGCCAAATAAAACACAAGCATGGCTGTAACTTTTACAATAAAAGCAAAGAGCTGAAGTTTGAAGTTTTCTTCCATTTTTAACTTCAACTCGAGGAGAAACTCCCATTGAACATTATTTGTTTTGCACAGATGCAGCATCTAGTGACATCAAAACCTAATGCTTTCCAACAGTGGGAGAAAAGACTTGAAATTTGAGACCAAACAATACACAACACAGGGAGATGAAGGGAACCAACTCGCCGCCACGCTAATAACACAAAGCATGAGAGAGCAGGAACAAATGGAGAGAGATGAAAGTGAGCTTCCCTTTGTCATTACGCCGGCTGACACCATCACCAGGCTGAAGGACAGCACCGACTCAAAGGTGTATTCAAATGTCCCGGCTGCCTTTGAAATGTGACCTCTGCGTGCAGCGAGAAGCCGATTTTCCACCATTTTATTCTTTCAACGTAATCGTACTTCAGTGACGAGCTAAAGGCTCCTCTCTCCATCTTAACACCTGAGAGTGTAAGCAGGTTTGAATGTTTCTCTCAAATTCTCTCCTTTCATCTTTCATACAGTTCCTTCTGTCACTTTTTCGTTAGTACAATTTAGTGGAGTGCTATAAATAGCTGTCTGAAAGTAAAGTCTGGCTGTTAGGAAGATCTATATAGTACTTTCACCCTCAGGCGTGGTAGAATGACACATCACACTAACTACTTTGTTTCAGGCATACTGACACCATGGGAATGTAGACCGACTTTTGTGTGGAAACCTCCAATTACATAACCACAGTAATAGGAGTCATTTACGCAGGGGACGCTGGGGACATGTCCCCACCTCTTTTTGAAATGGCTGATTTTGTCTCCACCACTTTTTGAAAGCATTTGTTAAAAATGTTCTGGGGAAAAAAGCTTGCAACAAGAAATGTCAAATAACAAATAAAACTGCTTTCTAAAGTGTTTTTTGCACAGTAAGAAAACATACAAAGCAATTTAAATAATGTCACCTGCCACCTGAATTTTGTGTTTCCCTTCATATAAATAAAGACATTTACACCGTAAATTAGTGAAGAAAATTTCTCCATTTTTAGAGTTTATTGCTCTAAGTCATCTGGGGGAGGACAACATTTCAGCATCGAATATTTCTTCAAAATAGTGTTAAAATATCTTCTCGTCTTGTTTTCCTGCAAAGTCTTTCATCACACCCCTAATGTTCTAATCTTAATTCAAAAGGGTTTTAGTTGTCTGACCTTAACCATACCTGAACTGTGGTTCATTTGCCATGACCACAATTTCTCTATAAGCCTAATGGTTGGAGCCAATAGTGTGTCAATTTTGGGTGAATTTAGTATCTGGCCATTTGCAAATCTGGCATCTGAGGCTGTTTCAGGCCTGTAATAAGCACAGCCAATCATTTCATGTGGCCTACGTAGCTGTAATCCTGTTCGCGCTCTCCCCGTGCACTCACTGCGCATGAAAATGTTTTTTGGAGGAGTGGCTTTGGAGGGAGGCCTGAAAGGAAGGGCGGCAATGCTTTCAAGTGCATACAACTGAAAGCATGCAGATTTTAATCAAATAATTAAAACATTACATGGTACAGGTTAGTGTTTGTCATGTTAAGAACAAACTCACAATCACTATACATTTGTACCATGAAGTACGAAGGTATTCGTAGTCTTTTCTCAAAGGGTTGACCAGAGGTGCTACCGCAGGCCTGGAGCAGGATGAATACGTTGTTAGTAGGAGGAATGCATAGTCAGTAAGAATGGCCATTCACAACTGCTCCTCAAACTCCATTTAAACACAACAAACACTTTAATGGTCAGTGAGGATAGTCCAGATCTGCTTCTCTAAGGAGAAAACTGGAGGTCACAAGAAACAAATATACACCGCCCCAAATATGCTTTCAGGGACAGAAATGTCCCTTTTTGAGTTGAAGTTATGTTTCAGCAGACACAGAAGATCCATTTCTACAGTTAGCAACTGGCTTAGAAGCACCTGAACAGGGTAGCTGGGACCCATTCACTACCACTGTAAACACAGGATTGTTGTGCTCCTCCTCCTCCTCCATGCATCCAGTGTCAAGAGAGTGCTCTCCCTGCTCTCTGTGAGGGAAATGCTCTGAATAAGCACAGAAGAAAGTGTTCTGAATGTGTGAACAATGCAGTTCAGGTCCAGAGTGTACTCTGGGCTCCCAGAATGCTGGTTTATGCTCAGATTAGATGCTCAGTATTTGTCCCATGTGTTGCTGCTTTTTTTTTCTGCACCTTGCTCACTAACCATGAAAAAGATTTCTGCTACTTTTTTCACCTTCTGCAATACAGAAACTGCTGGGTTACTCTTGGTGGGAATAAACAGAAGCACAAGTGGGTAGCGATGGCCACCATGACTGAATACACCAAGAAAAGAGAGTCACCTAGAAAAATACAAACTCTGTCAAAAAAGAAATAAAAGGAAAAAGTATTAAAAGCATGAAAAAGAACACATGGACTGGCGCTTTATCAACATCAGCCCCCAAATTGGCCCCAAAATGCTGGCCCTCACTGTAAGGCCCCATCTACAGTACCCTGTTTTTGTTTAACAACAGAGAATTTAAATTAATATGATGTCCATCCACCAGTGTTTTAGCTGCGTGTCAGAGTTGATCTCTGCCTATATTAAAACAACTGAAAATGCCCATCTAGTGGCCGTTTAGACACACTGGGTATGCGCGTTCTGGTGTAAACATAAAGCAGATGATCTATTCCGTAGCTTAAGAAGATTTGGCGAAAGTAATGCAGACAAAGAATAAAACCAGATCTTCTTTTGCATGGATCAATAACAAGCTGGGACTGTTACTGAACGTAACACGGGGGTTAAAAGCAACTGACTGGGAGTCGTGGCAAAGTAAAAACGGCTACATGCAAAGCACAAGTGTAGGCTGTAAGTGTTATCTGCACTGTACAAAATATTTTAATAAAAATACCAAATCCAAAACTCTGTCAGTAGCATTGTGTTTCTGCTTTGCATGACTTAATAGACCCCATCAGCAAGCCAAACGTGAGCATCGGCGTCATCGCTTCTAAAGTCCTCTGTTTTTAAACGCTCTCCGGAGTTTCAAAAACGAAAAGCCGGGTTGGTAGCGTTTTCAAACTTCTCCCTTTTAGGTCTTCGTTTTCACCGTTTTAGTCTGGACAGCAAGTGCAAATGTAGCAAAAGGTCTCCGTTTTAAAACTAGTGTTGATGGGGCTTGAGTCACTCAGAGTTGACAAACAGGACTCAGGGCCAGCCTAGCACAGTCAACTCAGGATCAAACACTTCCAAAAACAAGACAGTTTTCAGACAAGTTTCATCTCTGAAAAGTGCCGGTCGATTGTGATCTTAATTAAAAAGCCCCCTCTCTCTTTGCTTGTCTGGGATTGTGTCTCCTTGTGTATACATTGCTTCCTCTCTTCGTCTTTAGGGGCCACAGCTGCATTTGAGGACAAGCTGGAGTGATTGATGGCTGAGATACTGGGAAATGAATTGCTGATGAAAGCTCTGGGCAAGAAAGGGAAGTGAAGCATTTGTGTGTGTGTGTGTGTGTGTGTGTGTGTGTGTGTGTGTGTGTGTGTG
>JAPMOB010208212.1:0-14659 GCA_029875015.1 Lepomis gibbosus
ATATATATATATATATATATATATATATATTTAAACAAGTGACACATGTGACACATGTGACAGCTGGACTATTCTATACACAAATGGTGTCTTCTACAAAATTACTGTAGGATATAAAGTCGCAGTTGTTCACATTGTGCTTGCTGAGCATTTATATGGTGCAGAGTTTCCTGCGTTATGAATCATCACTCTCTGCAACAAAACTCTCTAGATAATAGCCAAGATGTAAAAACCAAATGTTATGTCATTGTTATCGCTTGTGTAGAAGCTTTTCTTTCCCTGGTTTTGACATTCACGTTTTTTTATTATTATGTTGATAATCCTCATGAAACCTATAATTATGTGTTGAATGAATCTTCACCCCACCAGGGAAATCAATTAAATCTCAAAGGCTTTTTGTTTAATTTATGAGATGGGATTTTAATTTCACTGGCTAATGATAACTAATGAAAACTTCCATTTAGATTTCAGACACAGATCAGCATATCAATAGCACTGATGCCAGGCATTTTAATAGATCAACCAGCTTCATTAAGGGGACGTGTTTTTATACATAAGGCATCCAGCTCGTCTGTGTGCATTGTCATTTACATATCAGGCATTCAGCTGAAGCTTGTACGCAAAACAACCTGCTATCAGCATGCGAGATGGTAGATTTGTCTTTCAGGGCTGTTGATGGACACGGTTGTGGTTGGAGAGTTTGATCTTTTAGGTCACAGGGTTGCCCTTTAACCACAAAACCAAGCTTCAAAGGAATTCATTTCAAAGCAGCCGATCTTCAACAACAAGTGTAATTTATGGGTCAGTGTAGCCAAGTCACGGTATATTAAGTCTGAGACTTGATGCAGGGCTTGGCCAATGACTGGGGCGAGTTGAATGAAATGTTGAATGGACTCCCCTAGCTCGTTGCAGGTGGAAGTGAATTCTAATCCGACCATAGTGCTGCTCAGCTTACTAATAAACCACTCGACTTGCAGGATGGATACCGCGTATATCACTGCCTCCTAGAAGACCATGATCAAGGTCAAAGTGTGAAACCAGACTCAAAAGTTCCAGCCTTGAGGTCACAAAGTCTCCACGTCTACTTGCACTTACTACTAATGCTGCTACTATTTGTTTTAACATAATTGGTCTTAACCACTCGAAAGTCTACCATTTGACTGAAGCAAGACTTGCAATGAGATTCCATGATATTCACACATACTGAATCATTGTTGCCTTTTTTGGAGTGGATACATCAGGGAGCTGACAGGAAATGGGGGGAGAGAGATAAAGAGAAAGACCAAATATCCCTGACTGAACTCGATGTAGGGATGTAGTGATTACATGGTCAGCGTGGATGGTGATTTCCTGGTAAGTAGCAGGGCATAACAGTCATGCTGAGGGGAAAAAAACATACCAACCACAACCATATTAGTTGTCGTAGATTTCCTTATGCAGAAGTAGGTGCCTAAACACTACAGTCCATTAAGATACACGTCAGGTATAGGAACTGGAATCAAGTTGTTGAAGGTGTCAGTGTGCTTGCTTGTCTGTAATCAAACAGCTGCTAGAATCAGAATCAGCTTTGTTGCTGAGTAGGTTTATGCATACAAGGAAATTGCTTTGAACCAGTATGAACAGTTTGGTTGGCAAATTTTGGTTAAGGAGGGGCTACTGTAACTATGTTATGCCCTGCAGAACAGTTTACCCCATAGCAATGCATCTAAGGTGATCTTAGGTTATTAGAAGTAAAATCTTAACCAGTAAAGTAACTAGGAACGCCAGTATGGCTGTCTGATAAATGTAGAGGAGTCTGCCTTTTCCCCTCTGAAAAGTACTAGAGAAATTTAAATAAACTAGAAGTACTTCAGTAATTTGTTACTTCCCACCAGTGAACTTTAGGCCATATAAATAAGCTTGACCATTGGGCTAACTTGCAAAAAATAGCTGTCAGGTCGAGATTCATCTACATGCTCTGTCTTGAATTTCTTACCCTATCGCGGCTCAGCTGTCAGACTGTTGTCAGACAGCATTGTTTTTATTGTAAGTGATGGTGAAATGGTCTACATGCCAAAGGTGTGGCAGACAGAGGGTTAAAAGATTACATTAAAGCCTACCTGAAGCACCAAACATTGCAAAGCCTGGGGGAGGGAGGAGCAAAAATGTGGAATTTTGTTTGCTGTGTGTGAAAAGCTTGTAAGCAGGAATTTTGAATGCATAATGTTCACATATTTACACCACATTTCCACATCCCACTAGCGTGAAATAGCATTTAAGTTAGAGTCTCCCGTATGCAATGCATGCATTCATGAAGCATGTTTGCCCAAAGTACTGTCTGTATCAAATACATTCAGCTTCGCCCATTTCCTGCCAATACCTAGTCAAAAACCTTTTTCTTTATACAAATTTATCAGTCTTCACGATGCCCACGTGTGCTGGATGCTTACAATACAGAATCCACATGTGTTTGTGCG
This sequence comes from Lepomis gibbosus, assembly GCA_029875015.1. Lineage (NCBI taxonomy): Eukaryota > Metazoa > Chordata > Actinopteri > Centrarchiformes > Centrarchidae > Lepomis > Lepomis gibbosus. The sequence continues at coordinate 2,457 of JAPMOB010208212.1, forward strand.
TATTCTGTATGAATATGTATTCACGCACAGTTTGGAGGTAAAATACATCAACATATTATACTTGACAGTCATATCTCATAAGAAATGTGTGTATTTTTGTAATACCTGTGACATTTGCTTGGCATTTGAATCCACCTCCACATCATTGTCATTCAGGACACAGGAATCAGATTAAACATTTTCCATATTGGATTTAAATCTCAGGATCAGAACTTCCCTCTTAAAACACCCTTGTGTTGAATTCCCGTTGACATTTACGTCTGGTTACTGCTATTTCAGATAGGCGTGAGACCTAGCATGTTATATAGATGTCATTAGGATAGCGGATTGTGATTGCTATTGAAATGTCTCCTTGCCTTTTCTAGATGGAGTTTGAGGAAATGCGAGCCTCAGTGAAACTGCCTGGCACACTGACACGACCATTACATGTAATGTTCTGACAGTGGGGAGTAAGGCTGTAAAGCCCACGTGTGTGAGAGTCGATCATGTTTGTGTGTATTTTTGTCACTTATATTAGATTAGTGTAATTGTGTGTGTCTGTGAGTTCTTACATGTCTTTATCTGTGTTTATATGTATGTGTCATAACAAATCATTGGAAACATGTTTGAGCTTATTCTCTGTTCACACGTCCATCACTGTCTTTCAAATGGAAGCGTCTCCTCTTTGAATGACAGATAGCAAACCGCCTCTCTTGTTTACTAAATGATAATCTTGTACACTCAGTTATTTTTTGAATAACTGGCCAATCCTGTTGCCTAGATATTTTATGTACATAGTAGCCTATTATTTATTTTTTTTGCAATGGTGGACTAATAAAGCCCTGGACTTTGACAAAGTATCCTGAACCCTGTCCTCGGTTAAGATTAGGTTGTATTGCCTTATCTTAACCTAATCTTAGCCCTTTAGGTTAATGTTAGATGAAGATCATGGTTTTGGTTAAATGTTAAAAAAGAAAACATTATTCAGGACCAGTTGCTAGGTAGCTGATAATGGACTGATCTGAGATGCGGTGACTCACCTGTTCTGATATTAATCTGAAATCACAACTATTATTATTGATATTAAAGAATGGCCTTTCGTAAAACAACCACAATTACACCCACTTTTGTCTCAAAGTGTCTCAAAACTGTTCCTGGAACTAGTTGTCCTTAGTGTTAACACCATAGATGGACATTCAGGACTGTGTGCACGTCACACTCTCTGTTCTCAACCTTTACATTCCTGTACTGTCTTCGAAAATGTCACAGTAAATCACACGTGCTGCAAAATTTTGAATCTGTCTCGCTCAGATCTCTAACCAGGATAAATATAGGAGCATTTGTCAAAGTCATTTTGTTACAGAAACACGCTTTGAGTTTCACATTCTTCAAGGACAACAAGGCGTCACGAGCAGTGTTTGCATACATCGGTACAGTCAGGCATCCCTATGACAAACATCAGGTTTTCCAGTAAAAATCATCAGTTTCACAGTAACGGATGATGGACGAGTACCCAGAGGATCAACCCAATAAATTAGCGGAACGGCAGCCTAATCATGTTAGCCATACCCACAGACATCTGGTAAACACTTCAGCTGGAACCATGCAAATGAACTCTGGCATAATGGACGGCCAATTATGGATTTGACTGATGGGGCGAGCAGAGAGGGGTTTGGTGCATTTGTGTGTTTGTGAGCGAGACGTGTGTGTCTGAATTTTTTATAAAATACCATACTGTATGTAATACTGTTGTATGTAGGGATTGTGTATACATATGTACACAACTGTACATGGTCTGTGTGCATGTAGACAAAAGACGTCCATATTCATTTATGTGTACACGCACGTCACATTTATATTCATATATGTCTTTTTGGTGTTGAAAGCTTCATCTACTAAATATATAGTAGGTTTAAACACACGTTTAGTTCATTTTAAGTGTGCAGAGCAGACTTTGTGTGTGTTTTTGTGTGTCTTTGCACATGTGCGCTCCCCTGCGGACTTCCTCATCTGTGTGTGACAGCGTGAAAAATGTACATTACAGAGCTCACCTGTTGACATGCAGGGGGGCGAAAGAGATAACTATCGATATTGCCATGGTAACTGTCGCCCTGCTGTTCCAGGCGACCCACAATGCAGAGAATGTGTGTGTGTTTGTGTGTCGGAAAGGGGGGGGGTGCAGTTGCTTGTGGGGGTTGGATGTTCTTTTCCAGAGGTATAGTTGGCGGCGCAGCGGGTAGGTGACAGGGATTACAGCCTCAGCCAGTGGTAAATAATACGTCCATGCTGCGAGTCCCTGTGCAGAAAAGCCTCTATATTTCTGAGTGGTTGCCTAGGCAACTATGAGCAGAGAGTGGCCCTAATTTTGTGTTGGACGCCCTGAGACAGATGAGCTGTTCAACGTGTTGAGGAGAGAGGTTCATGTATGTTTGTGTTAGGAAATGAAATATAAAGGTAGACTCTTTTCTTTGTCTGTGGTGGATATAACTCGTTCTGCTGCTAAATGTATAGACCTATGAAATATGCCTTATATTTGATCTCAAATCAACTCTCCTTTTAGTTGCAGTCTTAAACAAGTAGGTCAGAGGTCAGTGGGCTGTCTTCAGCAGGATGCTTGCCAATTAGTAACTCCTGCAATCTGCTGATTCTGCTTTTTCATTGACTGAGGCTTTCTTCTCAGTTTAATTAGTTTGTAGCTTTGATACCAAATATTTTGGGATCCTGTTTACATGTGAATGAATTGGAGAATTGGGGTTAATTAATTTCTAACATACATATTTATAAAACCGTCCTAAAATATAAATACAGATGCAATATGACTGGACAGTAATAATGTATTCTGCAGTCTTGTGTCCTTTCAAAGCCTTCCTGAGCAACGAAACTCATGGAATCAGCTCACTGCCTAAAGTGGGACTTAAAATGCAGCTGAAGATACACATAAGCCTAAATTGGAATATGCACCTGCCACATTGCAGAGCATCATGTCATGCGCCATGTGCGTCATACAGACAGAAAAGGTTGAGGTACAGTAGCTGGGATGTGCCAAATTGGGGAGCGAATGTGATAAATTTGCTTTTTTTTTCTGGTGCAAGCAGTTGTCACTGCACACTGTCATATTTCAAGGTGCTGCCAATGTGTGCACAGCCGGCTTCAGTCTGAGCTCAGCGGGGGGGGCATTCATTTTCAATGGGCGGGCACTAGGGATGGGGATATTTTTGGTATATTGGATATCCTATATTTTTTATTGCTCCTGCCTTTTCTGTAAACACATGAACCATTACACATTCTTGCAAGAAATGCAGTGGTTAAGATATTAGAAAAAAATATCTATAGAAAAAAATTGCAAGACCAACTACTCCTAGACCGACTCTGACCACAGCTTTATTATAACCAAAGTTAACAAACACACAGTAGTTTAACTAAGCCATCTCACTGACGGGAGGGAGAAAAAAACTCACACATCCTGATTCTGGTTTGCTCAACCATAAGTGTTTACAGTGCTACTAAAAAGGCACCATGTACCATTATAGAAACAAGTCAGCAACACCCACAACATACACAGAGATTAGTCTACAATTGCAAGTAACAAGAAAAAATAAAACAGCTGTTTCTCCACTGCGGAGGTGAAATTTCAGGACAATGGACAGTGCAACTATTAGTTTCATCACAACACAACCTAACAACATAGTAGTGGACTTTGACACTACATAATGCCAGTTAGATAAATAAACTAACAACCGGCCTGCACAAAACATTAAATTGAAGTCACAGTTAGAGCTGAAGACGCCGCTTGTGACCTGGAACTTCCTGAGAACAGCGTCCTTCAATTCAACAAGTCCTTCTCAAATGCAAGTTGAACTAGTCTGTCAGTCTGGTAGCCGTTCTTCAGGGCTTGGTTACTGCATCGTCACATCTCAGATCACGAACACAGTCTGTCGCACTGTGCACGAGCTTCACTAGGTCAGTAAACTGTTCTGCAGGCTCAGTAGGTCCATTTCCTTCGCCTGTAGCTGTTTGTTAGGAGAGTCCAGGAGCAGTAATATCTTGTGCACACTATGTCCAATGAACACGCTCATTTATCTGGTGCACACTTTTCTGATCCATAGACCCGAGGCCTGCTTGTCTTTGACAGTACCGATTGTGGCTAGGTGGACTGTCCAGTGTTGGTCCAGGAGACGATTCATGGTATCACCTTTATAGTGAGTGGAAACTGTGGGCTTCCTGAGGAAATCATGAAGCATGCCACACACATTAAAGAAGGCACCAATTGCTTCTTCAGCCGACAGAGCATGAACGACCACGAGGGGCAGCTAGTGGGTAAAGCAATGGATGTAAGGGATTTCTCTACCAAGTCTATCCTGTAACAGTTTTTCGACCGTCATAACACTGACTCAATATCTTTGCTCTGCTCAGCCCCACTTTTTGAAGATCTTGTAATATGGTGTCAGTGAGTGTCCCTACTTCCTCAGCTTCGGCAGTGACCATGGTAAGCAGACGCTCTGTCACCTTCTTACTATCCTCTGATATGAACCGAACGACTATTGAAATGTTCTCACACCCAGTGAAGTCACGAGTCCCGTCGACTTTGATCATGAACCACACATTGGCTCATTGCCTCAATAAGTTTGTTTTGTATTCTGTGACTTGTGTATGTTGCCTTGCAAGGGATTGCTTTCATGACTACCTGCTGATCTTTTTCGGAGCGTGTATTTCAATAGAGAAAGGAACAGTCCACTCCCCCCTCTGACATACTATCAAAAGCATCTAGTTTACCTCTGAAAGGTAGTGATTTGCTCCCAGAAACTCCAAATGTTAATGGCAGATTTTTGATATCGGTTTGTTGAAAGCTGTTAATCAACTTGGAAATCTCGCATTTCCCTCTTTCCCTCCAAGCGGCATCGCATGTCAGGTGCTTCCAAAACCTAATCAACATTGGTATATGCTGACGCTTACCGAAATTTCCTAGGGTAACAGAAAGCGTTGTCTGTTTTCACAGAGTTTTCCAGCCAGTCTCTCCAATGATACCATGTACTCACAAACAAACGTTTTGCCATTATAAAGGAGGTTTGGATACTTGTCCAGTTTCACCTGGTTGGGCTTTACATCACCGAGATCCTCAGGTGGACCTTGAGCTGGAGGATGGTCTGGTCCAAATGTAGGGGAGATGGAGCTACTGGTGCTAGATTGGGAAGCTGAGATGTTAGTGGCCACAGAGTCAGAAACATTAGCCGGGCTGTCATTGTCTTGCTGTATGGGGTCAGCAGAATCGTTTATCAACATGTGTGATGTAGAAGAAGTTTAAGATACAGTCACTTGAGATTCAGAGTTAGGGTTTCTAGGCGTGGATGGAGCAGCTATGGTTTCCAACCATTTTCTAATATACATTTTGGAGATTTTTGAGCAGCTTTGTTTAGATATGCACTGCCAGGAATCACCTGCCAACTGAAGGTCATTTTCATTCACATACTAACTTGCAAGTTCTTTGGAAGGGGGAGGCAAGGGGGTTTCCTCACAATGCCACACTGTGCTTTGTGTTGGCTTAACTATATTTTCAACTAATGAACTGTTTGCAAATGTTTATTTTAATTATTCCTCACTGAAATGTGAATGAAATTAAACTTACATTATTTTGTAAATTATGTAAAATCATAAAAAAAATCATAAACAAATGCAATATGCCAACATATTCTCACTCCCAAGTCGTGACATAGATGCTTGGTGTCACTTTATAATGGACTGTGTACCCCTTAAAGGAGACCTATTATGCTTTTCCATGTTTTATGACTTATCTACAATGTTACAATGTTGGATGTTCATATTAAACATAGTAAAAGCTTCAAACAATGAGGTTAAAGTATTTAAAAGAAATCCCTGTGAGCCAAAACCTCAGATTTCCTCCTGTTCAGAACATTTTGTTTTGAACAGCTTTTTCTACCAACGGCTCCGTTTGACAACACACAGAGCCGGTGTTTCATATTTGGGAATTTGCTCGCACAGCTACACGCTCAGTATGTTTGTGTCTCTCAGCTGCAACAACAGCCTGATAACATGCTTTGGCCAATCAGAAGAGAGTGAGCTTTGAGAGGGGTGTCCTTAAAGAGATATCTACAGCTTGTTTCAGACAGAAGCTGAAATGAAGGCCTACATGAAGAGCCAGTATAAGACAGAAACTTATTTTTTTGAACTTTGAATCATGCAAAGCTGGCATACAGGAGTCACAGGAGTACAACATAGGACTGGAAATGCAGTATAATAGGTCTCGTCTAAGGGCCATTGCGACGGTCAAATTAACAACAATGAATATGATATTTCAGTTCGAGTTATGTAACTTAAATTAGTTGCGTAGTTACGTAGCTCAACTCAAGTTAAAATGAAGTCAGTGAGGGCTATTGGCTTCACATGGGAAACAAACATCAGTCTTGTTCACATAAAAGGGACGGTGTTTGCCGCAGATGAGCAATGGCAAACATGGGCAGGTCTACTGACAGCAGAGCATAATATTTAACAACGAAAGAGCAAACTATAATATTAGACAGCTATGAAGAAATTGAACATCCACACTAAAAGCAACCCAGCTACAGCTGCCACATGCAGGAAGACAGAAAATTGCAGACTTTGTAAATGCCTAAGTCAGTAGGCTTATAATGTCACTGCCACAATATTAGGGCATGCAAGTAGGTCTGAGTATAATTACATTTGTGTACTCCATTAAATAAATGTATTAATTAGATGTATTCCTATGGCATGTATCCTGACGATTTTAGTCTGTTCTTTCAGCTCTACTGTGTGACTGTAGTTTGAAGCTGCATTATCCCACATATGTTAATCTAACAAACGGGATACTGCACATACTCGCTGATTCCAACCCCTCTAGATTATGTATCGTCTGTTCCACAATCACCTTCATCACATTTTTGTGCAAAGAAGTAAAAAAAGACCAACTGAAATATGCCAGCCTAATTTAATTTTCAGAAGAGTCAATATGTTGCCTCGGAGACAGTAATGCACTGCCCAGTGTCTCATCTCCCACACTCAATAATTCATTTGCCTTATACTCATTAATAAACGACCTTGGAAATTCTGAGTGGTGGAAGTGACTCAGGGTCCTGGCTCACCATTTGACTTTCGAAAGTGTTTTACTTTCAACAAAGAAGAAAAGTCAATTTTATCCCATTTTGTTAGTAGACTATATATGCTCAATCAACATGTTCTGCTGATGACAGTGTGACAACAGCGACAGCAAACAGCTCAGTAACATTAATAATATCTTTCACTTTCTGTCTCTCTTCCCCTCGTTCTCACCAGCTCAATATTTCCTTGTCCTTCTTTGAGCATCTTTCTCTCGGTCTCTCTCTGTCATGTGGTGGACAATAAATCAATAGTGTATCATTGAAGGAGACATCTGTGGGAAAGTGAAGAAATAGGAGACCTCAGGGTTGGGAGAGAAGAGAAGCTTGGCCGTTGGATCATCAAATGAAGTCTGTCCCTCACTATTTCTCTCACTAGGTTAGCGTGTCTGTCTGTCTGTCTGTCTGTCTGTCTGTCTGTCTGTCTGTCATGGTGAGCCATAAACTGCCTCAATAAGAGATGAGACAAAAAATGTACCAATGTGTGTGCATTTGTTTGTCACTATGGGTATGTGTGTATGTGACTCTCTCTTTGTTATGATGTGAGCCAAAACTGTCAAACCAAGTGATGAGTTACATTTTACTGCTGTGTGTGTGTGTGTGTAGGAGAGCCAAAAAGAAAAACGGGATTATTAAATGAAAGAATCATACTTTCACATAAAACCTGCAGGTACACATGTCTTTGTGTCCGTCCATCTGACGTCTCAGTCTCTGTTATTTTGTCTCTTTGATGGAAGGTGTGCTTCATTCATAATGTATCATGGAGGCGAGTGCATATAAAACATTACCAGACCCCATCAAATTCCAGACAGTAAACTGTCTGGCATCGGTCCCACTAGCACCGCCCAAGGCAGCCTGACATGCACTATCTGACACACACACACACAAACACACATGCATGTGAACACACTCACATGGGAATAAACCAAAGTACTTGTATTCAAATATTGATCTACAGGCTTCTGTTTCCAATTCAGCCACACTTATGAAATTCACTTACGCATGCACATCTAAGAAAGACCAGGGGTGATGGATGTGTGTTTCTGCAGGTTATTTCAGTAGATTTGATTTTACATCACCAAGCCTCTGTTGCTGTTGGTTTTGTTGTTGTTGTTTCCAACCAACTCACAAAGTTTTAGCATTGGTAAAATCTGCCAGCAACAGCCGTCATTTCAGGTTACAAAATCCACAGCCATCAAAGACCCATTGTTTCGAAGATTACAGCAGATTTTGAGAGGTAACGCTGCCACCGTTATCATTGGATATGAGCTGCACATGAGTAAAACAAAACAAAGATTAATAGACATGGTGACAGTAAACCAAAGGGGCGTGGCTTACGGAATTGGGAATTCATTCTTTCTCTGTGTCTTGAAAGAAGTCATGTTGGCATTAGTTAAGTCTGATATGTAAAGCAAGCAGTTTTAGTTACTTAAACGTAACTAACCATAATCTAGGTGCAATATTTAGATATAGTTGTAATACATACTAAGTTTTGTATTGACATGCAAGCACCAGAAAACACAGACCCACATGTACCTTGCCTATTATACATTTTTTATTTAGTCTGTTAAGTTAGTTTGTTAAGATCCCTTTTGTCAAGAGAGATCTCAGAAGAAAGAAAGCATTTATTGTCAGTCCTTGAACACTGCCAGGCAACCAGTGCAACAAGGACAACAGTTGAACAAATATAGTCAGACAACCAACAGCAGCAACAACAAGAATTCATAACAACTATTGCAAGAATCATAACAGACATCTGGTAATAAAGCTGTAATATCTCCAAAGGGAATAAAAGAATCTGCTGAATGAATACAGTCCTGCCAAGTTCAGTACAAAAATAAGAAGTATCTGTTCAGTAATTATTGGGTCATGAACCATGATTGCCAGATTTAAATAAGAGAGAGATCTGAGGTAGTTTGTAAACGTTAGCTCTCAAAACAAAAATTAGATTCACATGTATCTATTCCTGTATCTATGCGGTAACTTGGCAAGATATCTGTCAGGATAATGTTGGTCCACACTCTTGCTTTTCACTTCATAAAGGTACTCACTGCTTCCAACATTGGCATTGAAAATTGGCATGGAAATGTAAATTGTGAAACTGTAGATTCATCTGAAATAAACACAATTCCAATGGAGGCCATGCTGGCGATCTTACATACTGTACAAACACATGCTTAGACGGTATTATTAAAATGTGTACATGTGTTTTTATTTATGTGTACACCCACACACAAGCCCGACCTGTTTAGGATGTATGATGCAGTGATGTATAGATTTATGTGTTTGCATGCGGCCACACTTCCTAAACTCCCTGACTGAACAGGATAAATAGCTGCTTTCATTCATTTGTGTGTGTGTTAGTTGTGATTACATTTTGCACTAACTATTGATTGGCCTGTAAACAATCGTCTGGTCTGACCACATAATCAATGTGATGGAGTGACAGTGTCTCTGCTGACAGACCGGCTACTTTCTCAAGGAGTCATTCTCTGACTGTTGAGGCTGCAGAACCTATAGATAACACATCATTTGTCTTCTTGTTTCCCCTGTCACCAGGGTTTGTCCTGGTGGATGGATATGATTGTGGTGTAGGTCTATTAAGCTGTGTGGAAGAGGTTAGAGCTTGACACTACACTTTTAAAAAAAAAAAAAAGCTGTTAAGATGCTATTGTGATTCAAGAGGTGTGATCTGACTCCATGAAGTTACAACTGCTTATACTGTTTGTAAACAAAAAAAGTGGATGGGGAGCAAATTGTCTTTGCTTCGTGACAGATTGCTTCATAATTTCCGTTACATGCAATGGAGACTGTCCTCCAAGATAAACGTCTGCATCAATTTTCATGCAAATTCATTTGTTTGTTTGGTATGGTTTGTGGCAAGGAGACAGTCAGTGTGGTTATTACAGAGCCACACAATCTACAGCAGTATAGTTCCCTGACCTTAACCACGTGGTTATTATTGTGACAATGATGACGGAGGTCCCCTAATCTTAACATTTTAACCCAAATCGCAATGTTTTCCTGCACCTAGCCTAGTTGTTTTTGTGGATAAACCAAACCTTGACTATAACAGTGGAATATCAGAAAGTGATGTCATCAGCTGTCAATGATTATTTCTTGCTCTGGGCAGGTACAGACACGGTATTTTGGAAAAAAGTGGAAGTGGATTTAGAATTAATTATAATTTATATTAGGGTACGTTCACATGTTATTATCGTGTTCACTGTCCACTCACTGTGACCCCTCTCTACACTGCAAAACATGTCAACGGTTACTGTTGAGTCCTCGAATCCTGTTTAAATTAAAAATTTGGAAATGGGTACGGCTATGCAACTCTTTTCTACAGGAAAATGCTTGTACTGCAAAACCAAATCTTGAATCAAGCTGTACTGGTGGAGTTGATCCATGTTGTCCGACAGTTTATTTGTTCTTGATTCAAGTCACCATGTTTCTAGAATTTTCTTTAATCAAGTGGAAAGGTCTGAATGGCCTTGTGGAGTGATCTCTTGTGTTCAAAGGAAGAAATCTGCATTTCCACACATTGGGGGAAGTTTTTCAAAATATAAATGATACCAATTTCAACAACTTGTTAAGATGGATTTTTTTCTCTTCAGTGTGGTGGCTAACTGAATCCAAAGCCTGTCTCGGGGAGGAGAACAAATCGGCTCCTTCATGGCCCAGTGAACCATCGACTCGGTAACCAGCAGAGTCCTTCAGATAGAAAAGATGCATGATGCTTTAAACCATTGCAGGCCTCTGNTCCCCGCCCCTTTTCCATTCCTCGTGCTTGGGCTTGAAACCGCTGCTCCATGACACTGGGCATCACATGTAGAATAAAAATGAGGTGAGGTGGCTGGAAAATTGAACATGTTGTCAGGCCGCAATGGCTGTTTTCAGTGATTTAGGAACTGCAGGCCGCACTCGATTAGGGTCATTCATTTTGGCTAATGTAAATACAGTGATAGTGGGGTTGGTCATGTGAAGAAGGGGAATGTTTGCTGAGGTTATTGGTAATGGGAGTGTTACGGTGTGGTATTTTTAAAAACGGCTGTCAATGGGTTTTCCGTATATATACTGGGAGGATTATTACAGTGTAGCATTTTAAAATATAACCACATACAAGAAGGAAATGCAGTTCACATCTGCCACTTTTGTTTTATGATTTCCGCCATAAGTTGTGCTGTAGTCCCTGGAGTGCATACATTTCCATCATATAGATGGTATCAGTGTAAAAGTAAACCTGTAATTTTAGCAGTGTCGGTGCTTTGCTCACCATAAGCAATAAGCAAGCATATATTTCTTAGTTTTCCTTCCACTTGGTGTTTTACCTCGGAAAAGTTTTAGATGTAGCATATAGAGTATAATGTATAGGTTTTCACCATAATCAAAGCACATTATCTTGATTCCCATTCACTAATCATTCTCATCTTTTCTTTTTGCCCTATTAGCTTGCCAGAAATGAAAACAAATATCAGCAGATTATCTTAATACAGTTGCTGGAATGCCGGTGGCTTACATGCAGTCTTTTATCTTTGTTTTGTGTCATCACCAGGAGAAAATAAATGAGTTCAAAAGCCTGTTGCCAGATATAAGAAATCACAAACAGAAGGCTGTATATTTGCACACAGCCTGTGTTCTTCACATTTCAATACGTTTTTATCGCACACAAAAACCAAAATTCTTTAGTTCTAACCCTTATTTGATGACCGGAAATGTACGATGCCTGACAAGCTTGCAAAGATATTTTGCATTTCAAGATTGTTTAATCAAATTTTTCTTTCAATTTCTCACTTCGAGAAATCAGCAAGGTGCAGACCAGTGTCACGGCTGGCTCAACACCGCGACAAAAAGACCAGTAACAAAACACAAGTTGCAATAACGGTACCATTAATTTATTAATACTCAACCAAAAACCAAATTAATATTCACAAACATATGATAAACAGAAAAACATATGATGTGTGATAGTCAGTAGATCAGTCATGTCAGCAGGTGTGCATGTTTGAGGAAATTGTGTGTGTGGAGTGTTGTGTGGTAAACAGAACAAAAAATAGCAGGGAGCATGGAGCGTAGGGAACCAGGAATCCCTCCTCT
>JAPMOB010208216.1:0-15180 GCA_029875015.1 Lepomis gibbosus
TTACTTCCTAATCAGCTGCAGGTCACATGACATGGTCATATGACCATGCATGTGCATCAGTCACCTACCTTACCACATCTATAAAATGCTTTTATTCAGGAAAAGACAAACTGTTCTCACTGGTTTACAACAGCGACCGTAAATCTGCTCCATCATTTTCCATTTCAAACCACTTTTCTACATGGCGAGCTTCTCCGCAGCAGGCTGTCAGGGTGATGTTAGTGTCCTTAAAGAAATCAGCTGTGTGAGTTCCTGAATTGACACTCTTGAGCAAAACGCCCCCGGTGCCTCTGCACACAGTAGAAGATATTTTTCTCCTGCTTTCCAAAGTCCTTTTGCATGACAGTCTTGTGCTCATGATGGACAGTCAGAACAAAAAAGGATCAAAATACACATATCAAATCTGGCGCCTACATTACCCACAATGCATCCTGACCACCAACAGTCTGTTTTTTTGGTGTGTTAAGCTGGTAGCGGCTGCAGAAGGTGTGGTGAGCTCACTTCTTTCCAACTCCTCGCTGTCTGCAAATAGTTATTTTATTGTTCTCTATTGTTTTATTCTACTTTTATAACTTGCCTGTTTTTTCCCCATATTTATAAATTTCTACATTTATTAATGTGCAGCACCTTATCACCAAAGCAAATTCCTCATATGTGTAAAACACTCTATGGCAGTAAAGCTCCTTCTGATTTATGATTCTTTTCATTTCCAGCCCCAACCAGCGCTGACTCGAGTGAGCACGTTTATCACACACAGCTTGCACTGTGTCGAAGTGCTCTGGACTGTACTGGAGTTCCCCCTTAAGTTTGTGAAAGTGCAACACTAAATTGTTGGAGTAAACCTTCTAACAAATCTCACTGATCAAGTAGCATGAACATGTACATTTGGAATCAGGGAAGTTAATATGAGGCATTAAACACAAAGAAATAAAAACAATAAAAAGTAGAGCTGAGATTTAAAAAAGCATATTCTGTGCATGTTTTGCTGGATTATAAGAGTGTGCGTGAGAGGAGTTTTGAGTCTTCAACAAACTGTGTGCACGGCGTCACTGACAAAGCAGTCAGGGTGCAGCTGGAATGTTATTTCTAAAAAAAAAGTGATACAGGTGCTGCTTTTAAACGCTGCAGAAAACCAAATGCATCAAATTAAATACATTTAAAATACATAATACTTTAATATCACAGAAAGGAGGAGGGGGGGGCACAAAGGGAGGTGAAAGCACCTCACAAATCTTGATGTAAAGTTCTTATTTGGCTAAAAAAGATTATTCCGTTAGCATTTAACAACTACAGCTCCCAGGACTCTCAGCCACTTGCATGCTGATTGTTTATTTGCCTGTTTAGCGAATCACTGCAGCATGTTTATAACGGAAAATACCTTCACATACACACAGTGTACTCTAGTTCTCACACACACGTGTGTATTTCTCCACATATAAAGCTTCTCTAAAGGCTCTGTTACGAGCTCTGAGGAGAAAACTGCTACAGTCTGTCAAAACCTCAGAGCCCAAGTTATGTTTTAAAACATTTCCTTAATGGCTCTTCATGAATAGATAAGTATCCTAATTGCAAGAGTGTAAAAATAATAGTAAACAGTAAACAGCTATTAACAGGGTGAAGGAGAGTGTGTGGCCTCAGGACTTGGCTGCCTGTTTCTGTGTTTATGATGTTTTACGAAACTTTCGGTCTGATCTGATCCACAAGGAGAACGTAAAACTTGTTTCTGAAAAAATCCTGTTCATGTTTCACGTTTTTGGCTTTCGGGTGCCGTTTGAGGCGGCCGAGTTAACAAGTACAGCTCTCCCAAACCGCAGGCTTACTGTACTTCCTCTGTGTTTTTTCTCTCTGAACCCGTGTTTGAGGCCGCAGGAGCTTTTGGCCCTCGGACAGAAGCTCTAAATCTGATCCTGTAACTGCTGGTGTAAATCTGCACTCGTTGCTCCTCAGGGATGAAGACTGTGAAGCTTTGAGGGGGTCGAGAAATATTAAGCCGCCGGGACGACCATCGAAAGCAAGAAATATCACCCAAATCTCTCCAAAATGTTAAGTAAGACGCGAGTGGTTAAAGGCAGATACCTGTGGCGCTTTTCTACGGCTGCTTCAAGAGAAATGTACACACACACCAAACCTCACTGATTTAAAGGGCATATTTAGTCACCTGCAGCTTGCAGGTCTACATCCAGTGTCAATGTTGGATTAAGGTTTCCCACACGGTCTCTGGATTAAATAAAGCTCCAGGTTCCTCTTTATTTGACTGACTCTGCTCAGTTAGGTCGACCTCAGTGAGAGAGACGAATACAAAGGATACAACACTGGTCAAAGGTTTAGAAATAGAGCGGGACAATAAAGGGAAGGAGAAGCCAAATGAAACGCAGAGATGAAGGTGTGTGTGAGATACAAGTCAGGTTTCCATCCAAATTAAATGGAAACTAAAACAGAAAAGCATAAACAAAGCCAAAAGGCATACGGGACCTTCAGTACTGTGTCACATGACGTTTGACACGTGGTAAATGTTATGAAACGGTCTTTGTTTAATAGAGATCTCCTGCCTGAGGTCTCCTGAGTGAAAGTCTAGATTAATTGACGTTACCTGACTTATTCTGCCATTAAATGTCGCAGCCTAACAAAAAACATGAAGGTGAATTCTAATAAGCTGGTGCGTAATCGAGCTATACGGCCGCTTCTCTGGTGAGGATGGGCTGCTCTTATTTTAAACCAAAGACCTAAAAACACCTTTTCCTTAAAAATAAAAGCTCATCACTTTTTAGAACCTCATCAGTAGCTGAAATCTTGCGTTTTGTGGGGGGGGTAGTAAAACTATTAAGATGCATCATGTTGGGAGAGTTTTAAGTTAACTTTACTTTTTACTGCATCACAAAATGTAACTTTTATAAATTTAAACATAAAGATTGTTTTGTTTACCTGCTGACTTCACACACAAGTCCATTTTTTTAATCCAGAATGAATTACTGACAGCTCTTTGAGACTTTTTCATTTTTACAAGCCCTAAATTTAACATTAATGATAACAGATTAAGAGGTGGCCGTATTTTGTTTGTGCATGGGGCAAAAAGTGAATCTTACTGGGAATTGCATCCATATTAGAGGATTTTTGCTCGTTTATTCTTTTCCTTTAAAAGTAATTTGGTGTGGACTGAAGGTAAACCGGTCTGCACACACAGATGATCTTTGGCAGACACTATATTTTTATCGGTCTGTCTGGGAAAACGTGTGTCTGAATCTTTTCTTTCTGTGTTTTCACATAAATGTCCTTCAGGTCATTTCACAGGCGTATGATGTGTGATGGGAATCTGTGAGCGTGGTGGCAGTTTTAAAAATCGTCAGCACCGTAATAGAATGAGTGGAAAGAGACAGACAGACAGACAGGTGTTAAACTGATAATCCTCAAGAGTCTGTCTTTTATTAAAAGTTTGTCTCCGTCTCTGACTCTGTGGTTTGTCTGCACTTTGGTTCAGACGTCTCGACAACTGTTGGATAGATTGTGATGAAATGAGGATGAACTGTAATAACTTTGGTGATTCTCTGACTTCCTATCTAGCGCCATCATGAGGTCAAACATTTTAATATGTCCAAAACTTTGATTTATGACCAAATACCTGAAAAACAAATGACATCCCTTTGTGTTTACTGCTAATTAGCAACACGCTAAACTAAACGGTGAACACGGTAAACACTATGCCTGCTAGACATGCAGGCATAGTGTTTACCGTCCATTATGAGACAGGTATCGATAGTACAAATACAAACTGCCACCTTTCTCCAGGAAAAAATAACAAACCCAAAATGAATCAGGATTAACTCCACAACCATTCGGCCTTGATGCATAATTCTGGTCTCCTTTGAAACGTCAGAAGCTAAGAAATATAAATCCTTTGTATCCAAAAACATATTTACCATTACAGACTAAGTGGAGTTGCAATAAAGAAAAATATATTTTCATTCTTGTTTGTTAAAAGAAGCTATTTTAAATGGCCCTTTTCTTCTAATACACCTGGGATGCAACTGTAACTGTAAATTTGATGAAAATAAACAAAACCACAACAGTTATCATAGAATTTTTTACAAATATACAAGGTGAATGTCCATATTTTAGCAATATTCACTGTTTAAATGTTGACTTTTATTGGGATTTATCTTTGAAACACTATTTATGTCCACACAACCACATTCCAAATAACATAAAGTTACCGAAACACTGAAATTTTGATAAAGACAGTGAATATTGATAAATATTCCTATGACCAAAAGCACTCCTGTGCTTTACATTCGTATATACGGGATATATTGATCTGGATTGAGCAGACCTTTCATTTGATAGCCTGGATGTCTATGTAGCTTCTACGGGTTGATAAAGACCAGGTGTTCTCCTCTCTGCAGAACAAGGTGACAGAAGGCAGACAGGGCTCCCAGGTATTGTGCAATAATCAAGATGGCGCCTGGAGATATTTTTAGAAAGAAATCAGCTGATTTTTGGACTGAAAACGGTGAAAACGGCTGTAACTGTAATACGTATATTGGCTTGTTTGTTCTTACTTTTATCCAGCTAATTAGTCTATGATGATGTGATGTGAGCTGTACGGCTGAGCTTTGGTTTGAGAGGTTTTGACATGAGGAACGTTGTGATTTGACATAACTGGATGCTTCTAACTGCAGCCATGTGGATAGAAATGGTTTGTTTGAGCTTCTAACTGAGCCTCATAGCTTCACAGAGGTGCGTAGCATGGATATGGTGATGCAATACTAGTTTCAGATGTGAGATGCCAGATGCCATTTGCATTTTGTGTGAAAATTGCGTGCTGCCTCTGGTACAGGGGGCGTCAGGGCTCAAGAGGATGACCAAGCCAACTAGCTAAAAGAGGACACACTGACATCTTCATTGTGCCACTTTCTGGTCTGATGGAGGCTTAAACCAGAATGAGTCCAACCGGTTGGAAACAAACCTCCAGGTTACCCTCGTTTGGGAGCGAAAACACGTGCAAATGATAATGTTGATATCTCTGCAAACACCAAATCCATAAATTTGCTTATAAATCACAGGAAAGAAAAGACTTTGTATAACTGCAGAACCTGGCTGACAATCCTCAAGATTTTAAGTTTCCTTCAGTATCACAGTGATCCAGTGATAGCTGTCTGTGCAAACACTGGTGCACTGCACACAGGCAATGCTAATAGCTAATTCGGCATAGCATAGTTTTCATGGCGACAGTTTGTCAACATGTGAATAAATCTAGGCTGAAACAGAGCTGTAGCTGTCCTGTTGTGTGCACAGTTTTCCTGTAAGACGACGGTAAATTTTCCTCACTTTCTGTTTTACTTTCCAGTTTGTTTACAGCCTGTTCCCAGATCTCAGAAAAGAACTTGGTTACAGCACAATAGAAATGACAGAACTACTAAGAATAAGAACAAAACTGTAATGTTTAACAGAATTTCTCTTCGCTTCCAGGTCAAATCTGTGAGGGACACAAAACACTGCCTGCAATCTGGATTTACAGATAGTTTAAATCCATTAATGGCAATTTGTTTTTAGTTTTTCTTGCTTTGTCTTCCCTCCTATGTCTTATTCCCAACTTGCATTGACTCTGAAAGGACGCACACATTTTCTTAAATCAGCCGTAACTCCTTTAAAAATAAAACCGCATGTTGGCCCCCGTTTTGTCGCTAATGATCTTCCATGAAAAATGGGGAGTTGTCAGGGAAAGAGGGAGGGAGTGGGCGAGAGACTAAGAGAGTGTGTTCTCTCTCTCTCCCTCGCCAGCATCTGTCAGCAGCTGCAGATTTAAAGGCTGCTGAGGAGGAAAACAATCATTAATACAGAGCTAAGAAACCAGACAGTCAAGTACACACCATGACTTCATCCAACACACACAGTTAGGATATGATATCATGCTGAGGATTAGTAATCAACTCATAGATGAGTTTCCCTGGCAGACACTTCTCTGCGTGTGTTTCGTCCATCTGCAGTTTATTTATAATTAATGAAGCAAATTATATTTTGTCTGTCCTGTTTTAATGGTTGTGAAACTAAAAAAAAAATCTCTGTGGGTAAATGTTGTCGGAGGTCAAACAGAGCGGCGACCTCTGAACTTATCTGGGATTCAGTGTTGTTGCTCGAGGGCACTAAAACAGGTCAGACGGCTGCAGCTCGTCGCTCATCTCTTCCTCGTGACGAACCTCCTTCAGACAGTTACAGCTAATATTCCTGCAATAAGGTTAAAATAAACCTGTTGTTCGTCTCTGAGCTCCTCTGAGACACATTTAAGGGGTTTAAACATCCTTAATACTGTCGAATTAATACAAATATGTATATTTCAAATATCCACATCAAGATGAGAATCTGTCATTTTTTATTTGTAGATTTTAACTAACTTGTTTATCTGAACATGTTTGTGCTTTCATGGGTCTTATACGCTGGACAGAAGAGAGCTATAATTAGTGTTGCAAACTTTTCTGAACAACCTCGGCAACAAGTCACTTTCCAGGAGCAGCAGGGTGATCGACAGCGTCTCTCTGCAGCGCAGCATCGCCCTCCAGCTGCTGAACGAACCACCAGCAACAAGGAGATTTCAGTCAAAATTAAATGTTCAGTTTAATTCCTGGGTGGAGTGTCATTTAAAAGCAGTTTGTGTACAACTCAGCAGAATATACTGAAGGATTCCAAGTTAAAGTGGTTCAGCTGTGAATGATTCATTATGGTGTTGTAATGTCAAAGCTGCTCAAGGTGCAGCTAGTTTTTAACTACTTTATATACTACGTGCACAATTATTAGGCAAGTGACCATATCATACTTTTTAATGCGTGTTTTCCATCTCCAGGCTGCACAAAGGTGAATCCTTAGGTCAGGTACTGTGTATTTGTATAAAGAGGGAGGGTGTGGCCTCAGGAGATATATCAAGGTGTGCATAATTATGAGGCAGCTTCTTTTCCTCAGGCAAAATGGGCTGAAAAAAAAGAGATGTAACTCAAAGTCAAAAATTGTAAAATGCTTGTAAAATAGCTGAACCTGTGAGGCGTCAACACCAGACAGTCAAATATTTTGTTGCTACAAGTCAACTGGGGCTCAAAAAGCGCATGGAGAAGAAATAATGTGTAGTTTAGTCCAGTGGTTCCCAACCTTGGGATAGGGACCTTCCACAGGGTCACCAGATCAATCTGAGGGGCCGTGAAATGACTGAAAGGAGGAGGAAGATGACTTCTTACACACAGATGTGTAAAAAAATCTTATCACTTTAGGTCGAACTGCGAAATGAAAACATTTCAGAGGTTTAGAGGTGAAATGTCTCTTTGGTGGAAATGCCAGTAAAATACAAATTCAAGTAAAGCAAAACTGTACTAAAGTGTAAGCTGCAGTTTGTTGCAGCTGCTAGGTAACAATTACCTACACAGACATTTGACGTTACCTGGTTCCCAGCTCTCTCAACCAGAGATGTTCTCCCTCAGGTAAGGGTGAGGACACCTGGCAGCGTTTGTGCTGCCCTCCACCCTCAGGTGCACTTATTAACCTGCAGCAGCAACAGGTGACGATGGCTGTTTTTATGACTGAACTTTATTCTACAGCAGCTCAGTGACGCTGTAAAACATTTACAGCTCCGCAATTAGACGGTCAGACTGAGAGCTGAAGGCCTCAGGTGGTCTGAAGCTGACTTTCAGGGTCATCTTCAAGCCGCTTGTTGGTCAACAGACGTGTTTCAACATTGTTTACTGACATTTTTAGCCCCGCTGTCTTTAAATCTGACTTTAATAATCCTCAGAGGATGAACTGCAATAACGTTTACCTATAGCGCCATGATCAGGTTTTAACGTGTCCAAAACTTTGATTCATGACCAAATACCTGAAAAAGGAACGATATTTTGTGGCTCTGCTTGATTTAAAGAACTGTCCACAGCTGTATTTTGTGTCTGTGTTTCCTGGAAAGTGAACAAAGCGTTAATGTAGCTGATGTGTGCTAACAAGCTCACGTGTGAAGTTTAGCATGTTGATGTGTGCACATATTTTAAACAAACAGGAGCACCAAGCTTTAGTTTATTATATCTTTATGAAAGTCATCTCTCAGTTTCCTACAAAACATTCCAACAGTTCAAACGTGTTCTTTTCATCACAGGGCGAGGGAATGGAAAGATTTATTTACATATTTAAGATTTTTAGCTGTTTAAATAAAAAAAAAAAACAAACAGAAAAGACACTTAAGTTGGTAAAATACCCAGATGAGTTAAAGTAATAGTTTTAAGGTTGATGCCACTCGGGTCTTTACGGAGAATATGAAGCTACGGCCACCAGCTGCTTAGCTTAGCTTAGCTTAGCATAAAGAAACGGGGAAACAGCTAGTTTTGGTCAAAAGTAACAAAGGCCACCTCGCTGCAGCTCTCTCACTGAACACCACCATATCTATTGTTTGTTTAATCTGTACAAAAATCCAACTGTAAAAACGAGAATTCATCACTTCACAGAGAGCTACAGTGTGTCGGACTTTTGGCAACAAAATAAAAAAATTATTATTAACTATTTTCTCTTTTTAATCCTGTTTCATCAGCAAATACTAAATATTCATGAAGTTATTTTTGCTAAATGGCAAGTTTTTGTTATTTGATTGTCAATATGTTTTATAGTGTTACGTTTTCCTAAAAAAAAAAACTTTGAGCCTACATTTCCCATAATGCCCAGTAAACTGGCCTTCATGTGTAAAATTGTGGGAATGACACTTTAAACTCAGATTTCAAGGCTTTTCCATTGGAAGATTCGATTCAGGTGGCAAAAACACAAAGACAAGAAGGAAAACAAGCTTTTTGTTGATTAAAAAAAGAAAACCTGAAATATTTTTTTCCCGTTGAAATAAAAACTTATTTTTTACAAACTCCATTTTACAAGTAAAAAAAAAAAAAAAATCAGTCATCGTGTCTGCAGGTCAGAGGGGCTCAGTAACTGTGACTTGTTTTGGCAGTAATGATCTTTTCTTGGATGGTTTCGGTACCTTTTTAGAACAAAACGTCTCATTTTCTGTAGTTTCAGGAGGAACAGAAACTTCCTCCAAGTTTATTTTGTACAAAGCAGTGTATATATTTCCATAAATATATTGTATGAGTTCATACTATGAACTAGCGCAGAGTGACTTGGTGGTTGGTCCACTGAACACAAAAATATAAAATTCATCATCAGTCTGTTTTGCTTCACTGCGAGCCTCGTTATTCCAGGAACCGCTTTATTTCTTTTTTTCTTTGATTTTATGTTTTGTTGTGAAAAAGACAAAGAAATTAAATAATTATAAAAAAGGTGACAAAAACAAATATATCTACAAAGTCAACACTGATATTTACAACTATTAAATAATCCCCATTCAAAACGAGATTTTTCTATAAAAAAAAAAATAAAAAAAAAAAAAGGACAAACACGAACCCGATGGCCGCCGCACGAAGTTGGATGTTACTGAACAGGAGGGCAAAGAGTCTCTGAGCAAGGCACCAAACATCAGGTGCTGCGGAGCTTCTGACAAAAACCCATCAGCACCCTGAGTTCATGTGTTTATCAGACAGAGAAGGAAATCAGCTGATCTGAAACGCTATTAGCACTTCCTGTTAGCGGCGTACCGACGGATGTACCAACACTCATCACAGGAAACACTGATACTGAGCAAAGCTTAAAAACGTTGAAGATTCTCAGGTAAGTTCTGCTTATTTCCGCGATTTCTCTTTATTTCTACGACTTCTAAACTAATTTATGGGCGTTTTTTGTGATGGACAGAGACATCAGATATGAGACGGAGCGGGATGTTTGGGTTGTTTTTTTTTTAGGGCAAAGTGCAGCAATCAGGTCTTGATTGGTTGATAAGCGGGCCAAACCAGTCGGCCAAACCGCATTAACTTCCTGTTTTTATGCAACTGTCACTTTCATCTCACACGTTATCTTTGCAGCATCAAACTAGACGCTGAAACCGAATCATGGAGTCGTTTCAGTAACATTTTAAATTATCTCTCCTATTGTCATATTACTTCTTTTACCTGAGTAGACAGAGCTCTTTGTCCTACAATTTGTATTTTTAAATGATCACAGGATAAGCAGCAAATTCTCACATTTAAGAAGATGCAACCAGCAACTATCTGGTAGGCTTGAAACTAAATGAAACAATTAATCAACTATTCAAAAAGTACCTTATAATTTTTCTGGTAATAAACTAAACTATTCAGCTGACTAATAGTTTCAGCTGTACTGTGAGCTTCTCTACCAAAGGACAAACATCGGTGCAGCTTCGTTAAGACGTGTAATTTATAAAGAAACTACAAAAATCTGCTTCTATTTGTGAAGAACTCAACGTTAAAACGTGTTTTAGCTGTTCAGGGTTTCTGTCAGGAACTAAAAGATGCTGTTTCTTCATGTTTCACGTATGTGATTAAGGGGAAATGTTAAAGATGTGTTTTACGGTGAGTTTGTTTATTGTTACACCGTAGCTTTTAGATCAGACGTTTAAACTCGCAGGTCTGGCTGTAGATGCAGTGGATGTCTTCTCCTTCCTGCCAACATTACGATCCAACTTCACGCAGCGGCCGTCGGAACTGATCTCAAACATCCAGACTACATGTTTTCGGTTTTCTTCCCCACAACATCACAAATATACAAACGGAAACTCCACAGGAACCACGACTGGGAGCGGGAGAAGTGTCGCGAACACAAACTCTCCTGCTGGAGCTGCACAGTCACAACTCGTGATTTTAAGCTTCTCTTATTGCTGATGAAAAGATTTCACTCTGATGAGATCCTGATCTCCGGACTCCTTTTTAACTGTAACTGTGCAGCCCTGCAGCGCCACCTGCGGGCCGAACCAGTTATAACCAAAGACTGGAAGACATGACCGCTCCATCGCCCCCCACCACCCCTCCCTCCCGAGCGGCTGGCTGCAGTACAGGTGGGGAAATGGGACAAACTATAAAAGATGGTTTTTGACTTTAATTAGGTTTTTCATGCTGTAAAAAATGTTGGTTTCACGTCATGATTGACAGCTGAGCCCGGCTCGCTACTGGGTAGGACAGACGTTTTGTACATTGGAGGAAGTGGAGAGGCGTCGGCCATCTTTATATAAAGTCCGTGATTCCAACACGCTGAGACGATCAGTGACCGTCTGTAAAAGAGCTTAAATGCAAACAAACCCGCTGAGAAAACGTAAAATCAACCCGACTGCTTCCCGGCTTCTTTCAAACTGTACATTTTCACAATTAAATATTAAAACGCAGCACTAGTTCAAAGTGCGGCGCGACTTTCATTTTTAGAAATCTATTTTTATACATTAGGACATTATTTTCTAAGAGCTTGGTGACGGGAACTCTGCTCTGGCAGGTTTTAAACAGCTCGGATCACTGATTAAAATCCTTCTGCAGGCGTTTCATGGAGAAAGAAGAAATGTGTATCTGTTACCCGTCGCAGGGACGATGACGTTATTTTTTAAAGAGATCCGTCTTTGACAGCATCAAACAAACAAATCTTTAACCGTCAAACTGTAATGTTCTGTTTTCCATCGCCGTCTCCTTCTCTTCTTTCCATCAGACCCCTTCTGATTGGCTGATTAAATATTCAGCGGTCTGTCGCCGGGCGGGTAAGGGTTGCCTCGCGGATGGCGACGATGAGGAGGAAGAGGGGTGATGGTGGTGGCGGCCTCGCAGCGAGGTGTGGTTGCTGTGGTGATGGTGGGGGCCGTGGTGGGTGGAGGGGGGAGGCGGAGGCGGGTCGCGCAGAGACGGCGGCACGGCGGAGGACTTGATGGGGACGATGCGGGTGTCCATGACCTCGCAGTCGACCTGCATCATCATCTCGTAGCCCTGAGAGGAGTTATACAGACTCTCTGAGGGGGGAGACGGGGGAGGAGGGAGGGAGGAAAGGGGGGAGAGACGTTATTTACTTTCTTTTTTTAGATTAAACTTTATTGTCTTTACTGTTTCATTTTTGTGGGTTATTTTTAAAATTTAATCCTTGTGCAAAGAAAAAGTCTCTAATTTGTTATTTCTAAGCACCGACTTGTCAGCAATCATATTGTTCAACATTTAAAGGTTTGCTGCAGCGCGTCAAACTTTTTTTAATGTCCCACCAGAAACATGAACCTGAGACAAAGTTTAACAGTATCCAACAACTGTAATACTTTAAATGCTGAGGATGGAGGAGGAAAAGGTTAATTCAGCACAGGAGAAAAAAGACAGGTAGGTAGAAAGCTGTTGGCGTCGTCTCTGTCTCCGAGCGACCGGAGCACCGGCTATGTTTTGAACAATTAGCGGCGGCCCTAATCAGTTTGAATATTTTTTTTGAGATTGGCCTTGAAAACTACAATACCCATGAGCCTCAGCTGCTGCTGCTGTGACCAAAACATAAATACATCCATCCACTTAAACTTATAAATGTTTTCTAAGGGTCTCACAACGATCAGTTACTGGATGTTTCTTACTGAAATGCACCCTGGGAGTTGTAGTTAACTCTTCTCCTTCAGTTTTGTGTCGACAGTCTTTGAATATTTAATCAGATATTAGTTTGAACTTTTGTTCTGATTTAACCAAAAGAGTATAATGTGCATTCAGTACTAGTAAGTCATCAAACATCGTAAAGTCGGTCTCTCGACGGAGAAAGAACAAATTTTTGCTCCTCTTTGAATTATGCTCTGCATTAGACATATAAATGTTTCAAGAAGTCAAGACAGTCGCAGTTTATCGTAAAACTGTTGACGTATAAGACAAAACATCTCTCACACATTTCTCTCTGAAGCTGACGTCTAAGTAGTAACTGATGTGATGGAAAGACCAGGAGTCGTTGGATTAAACACATCAGGTGAGGCACATTCCTGCGTGGGACATGGCTAAGCTACCTAGCTAGTAGCAACCAAGCAATAAACATTAGCTTAGCATTACAGCGCTAACATGTTGGGAGATGAGAGATGCAGTTCATTGAGCGGTTTCACACAAATCTAAATGTTGCTTCAACAGTTTCACAACAAAATTATTATTGCAAAATTATCTTTTAAACTGACAAACATCATCTGTGGAATTTAGGACAGACTTCAAATTTGTTTATTGTCTCTGTTTATTTCTGAAAAAAGGTCCCAGTGGGTGAAAAGTGGAGAAAAGGTGCTATCTATGTTCACCTGTAGGATTAGACGGCAGCCATGGTAACAAGTACAAACTCCACCTGTAGCTGACATTTTTATAAAGCGCAGTCAGATCAAAAGTCTCTTTAATATAAAAATGTTTTTTTATGTTTTTGGGAGAATTTTAAGACAAGAACTAACACATTGCTTTAAATGTTTAAATGTCATTTAAAACAACTGCATGCGCTAAACTAAACTGTAAAGCAAATTTCACTCAAATAATATATATATAAACAAACCCTAAAATCTTCCTTCCAAGAGTAACCTGCAGCTCTCGTTATTTCACAGCACAACAGAGCAGTTTAACCTTCAGACAGACTCACCGTTCACAGACATGGCCGGCATCACCAGAGACATTTTAGGTCTGCTGGTTTTATTGTGGCTGATGGCTGGTAGCAACAGGTGATCCTGTGGAGAGAGAGAGACTAAAGTGAGCAAGATTTCTATTTTCTCTGCCTCAAAACTTTCTCTTTACACGCTGAGATGAAAAAATTCAACTTTTAACGTTCTCGTTTTACTGCATATTTAAATATCTTTAAACATCACAGAGTTTTTTATTATTATTATTATAAACGTGCTGTACAGTGGTACCCTGACATGTTTTATGGTTAACACAAACTGTAGCATTTTGTTTTTCAGTAACTCTTAAAACAAATGTAGAGAATCTGTGTGAGTTGATCGGATGTTGCTGACCAGAGATCAGCCAAACACACACACAGCTTCAGCTTCCTTTTAGACAGAAGTTTAGTTTGTGTTGAAATGTTTTCCTGGACTGAGCTGCACTCGTACCCGTCTGAAAGAGACGACGTAGAAAGTGTCCTCTCTGCGGTCGATGGCGTCCAGGAAGTCGCTGTAGGTGACCTCGGGCCCAGGAAGCACCTGCAGCTGACTGCAGACAGGAAAAAGGTTGAGATTAAAATTTACTGCCACAGTTCACTTGATTTGTTGATCGCTGCACAAACAGTTCGGTCAGACTGGATTCAAACTTAAAACATTTAGGGATGTTTAATGTAACTTTATTAGTCGAATTGACAAACCTGTTAGCAGCAGTAAGAAAACAACGCAGGACACATTCAAACCTTCTAAGTAACGCTTCCTGTTTGTCGTCTTTCACTTCACACAGCTGACAGAAATACATTGGTTTACTTTAAGCATAAATTCTACATATATATATATACACACTTTTTTTTCCTCAGTTTCAGGACAGTTTGCATTTCTCTTCAGGCTTGGACTGAAACTTCTCTAATCACAGCTTGCAGTACCTTTCTATGGAGCGGTGAGTCTGGATCGGCAGATATCTGGAGAAGTTTGTCTTCCTCATCTGAGCTTTCTGCAGGACATAAAGTCAGATTGAAACATAATTAATAGAAACTTTAATGATCCTAATATGAAAATCAGATTAGCTGATCTCTATGGGATGCAGAGTAAATAGCAGCTCGTACAGATGCAGCAAACACGTTCTCTGAAACAAATGAAGTTTTTAAAACAGGCCGACAGAGAAGAAGAAGCAGCATCAGTGTCAAGAGGAAGAAAACAGTCTAGTGAACCTGGGCGATCTTGGCCTTCTTGGCGATTTTTGGTTTTCCTCCGGACTTCTTCCGGTCGATCTGGTGTCGGCGGACCCAACCTCTGAGCTCATCTGCCAGCCTGAAATCCACAAAAACAGTTCAGCTGAGAATCCAGACAGAAGCAATGGCAGGACAAAGTTTAACAGCATCCTGGAATACTTTAAATCCAGAGCAGGAGAAAAGAAAGACGGGTGGGTAGAAATATTTTAGGTAGAAACATTTTGTTAACGTTTGTTTCTCATACGAACATTTTTCCACCACGTGTAAAAAGGTTTTAAATTAAAGTGCATCATTTTACTGTGCGTTTGTATTCTTGTATGTTTTCATGCTCAAACATCTATAACAGTATCACAGTACTGATATAAGGTTAAAGGTAGTAAGTAGGGACGTCCCGATCAGGTTGTTTTGCCCTCGAGTCCGAGTCATTTGATTTTGAGTATCTACCGATACCGAGTCCCGATCCGATACTTCTACAATACTTAA
>JAPMOB010208219.1:0-10909 GCA_029875015.1 Lepomis gibbosus
GCCTCACTCGCACCTCGTCCGTACCATAATAACACTGCTTTAGGCGCAACAGAAATCAGACGGCGGCTGGCTTGACCACTATTTTGCATTCGGCGGCTCACGTTACCGCAGTGATTCACTGATAGTAAAGATAGTTAACGTTACTGACAGCAGCAGGCGAGCTAACGATGTAGCACTTTGGCTAAATGCAGGTTTTCAATAAGGACACTAAGGTAGAGAAAACCCCTCCAGAGTGTTATTTTTCTCTGGTTTCCAAGTAAATTCTGATATTTTATTTTCAGTGTCACTTGTGCTTGGTTCTGTGCCAAATGGCCTCTTGTTTAACCAGTTTTTCAAAGTATTTTGCACAAAATCATGAAGTGGGAAGTTGGCCTGAAATTGTCACTAGTTTCTGGCATTCAGAAAAGGCCAGGTGTTGAGTAAACAGCTGGAAAGCATCCAGTTTGCTGAGTGAGACATGCTAATGTGCAGAAACTCTTGTCAAACAACCAAGACCCTTAGGGTATAGGTAGTGCTGTGTAAAGTGCACACAAACATGGGTTGACTATATATTTTACATAACGTTAGTTACCCTGTCTCTGAAAAAAGCTGCTGTGCATTATATTTAGATAATGAGAAAACCTGGTAGAGTGCATTCCATGATTCAAGGCTGAGTCCTTACTGCAGCGTCCCTTTGCTGCATGTCATCCCTTCCCTCTCCCCTGCCTTTCCTATCTCTCTTCACTTTCACTTTCATAAAACAAAAATAGCAGTCTTTGTTTAAGCAAACACTTGAATAATTTGAATAGGGCTACCTGGAAAGTATGATACAGACTTCAGAATGTTTCTTTCAAAATATTGAGGTTGTTTTGTTTTGAAAGAAGCTCGCATGACACCACCTTTTACATTACACAACATTCACTTGGCAGATTTTTTTTCTCAGAGTGACCTACAAAATACATTCAGCCTTTGTAGGAACAAGAACTAGATGTTCAGCATGTTGTAAGTTTTACTAGAGGCTCACAACAATTAATGCTGATAGTCAACGGATAGTATTCTGCATGTGGAAAAGGCTTGTGTGCATGAACTGCAAGTTAAGGTCAAAGCTGGCAGTTTCTGTTGCCCTCTATTGCCATCTAGTGATGAAATGAGAGACTGCAGTTAAGCAGAAAGCAACTTAGCTTTCACTACATAACAGATGATGCAAAATTAGCATTTCTTTTTACAGAAATGCTCATTTCACAACCTCTTCTATTTGTCTAGCTAAGGTCAAAGGTAGCAAAGCATGTAGATTTTAGCCCACCTTTTATTTAGTATCACCAGTGACAAACATTTTAATCCAAGAGCTGCTTAATTTTAATATTTTGAAAAATGCCCCTATGAGTAGAGTTTTTACATGATTCTGAAAAACAACAAATCCTGGATAAATTTGGTGCAGTTGTTATAATACTGTTAAAAAATGTTAACACCCTACATTGGGGCTTTAAATTTTGCCATGAGACATGATCATTGCAGTGAGCTGTCATTAAGTTTTGTTTGTCATTGAAGCCAGTGCATCCTACCACGGGCATCCTCGCTGTGTTTGTTGCTCTCAACTACTGTGATGTGGTCCATATTGCTGGTTTTGGATACCCCACCTCAAACAGCCAAAAGCAACCTATCCATTACTATGGCTATGACACCATAAAATCTATGAAGGTGGGTAGCAGTCATCTACAGTACTTCAAATGGAATCTGTGTCAGAATACTCTGAATACTGATGCTCTTTCTCTCTGCTGCAGAATTCCTACCATGACATCAAACATGAAGCTGAAGCCTTAAGAAGACTGGAGGATTCAGGAGCCATTTTGTACCTGCATCCACATTTATGATGCGCACATTTTTCCAGTTCGATTTAATCCAGTAAAGGGTTGTACGCCAAATCTTATTTGAATTTGATCTGGATCATCCGATCTAGATCAGATTTAAGTGTGCCTTCTGCAG
The DNA here is from genome assembly GCA_029875015.1 of Lepomis gibbosus. Classification (NCBI taxonomy): domain Eukaryota; kingdom Metazoa; phylum Chordata; class Actinopteri; order Centrarchiformes; family Centrarchidae; genus Lepomis; species Lepomis gibbosus. Next base: position 1,963 of record JAPMOB010208219.1, read on the forward strand.
TGGGATACGAGACATGTCGCTGGTGGATTAAATCATCATTTGATGACATGGATGCGCTGAAGAATGAAGAATGTGTATCTCCCTGGCACCTTGAATTCTATTAAAATGACAGACATAAAAAGTGATTTAACAGCTTTTTAAAAAACAGCCTATGTTCTATTTCTCACGTACAGTGACCTTGAACAATGTCATTCAGCATTTTTCATGTTTAAGGTTTGTAACTTTTATGGGTTTTGAATCATGACTTAATTCGCATTGACTCATGAGTTAGTTCGCATTACACATGTGGCGACCGAGTTGTCTGTGATAACCCATTTCATGCATATCATGGAGCTGTAAAACTAATTAATCAGCCCTGATTATTTCCTTCTGTATACAACAAAGGGTGTTTCAAACAAATTTTTTGATGAATTTTTATGCATTCCAAGAGTGAATATTATTTCTGAACTAAAAATGTGTTTTACGGTACAGAGATTTGTTGGAATCAGTGGGTATTTTTTGTGAACTTCAGTGTAATTTTGTTTAAATCAAGGGAATTTCAATCAAGTTGAATTAATTCCATACCTGATCAACACAGTTAGCTGGATGAATTTCACTTTACTTTTAAATTTCTTGGACTGGAAATACTAGTATTTTGTTCATGCTCACATCAGTTGTCTTGTTTTTTGTCTTATTTTTTTAATTTATTTAATCTTTTTTTTTTTGTGGTATTGGTGCTGCTGGACTTTTTTATTGTACAGAATGAAATACATTTTTAATTAAGAGGAAATTCTAGGGAATTTTATTTGATTGTCATCCATATAATTCATGTTGTTTGCTCAGTTTATTTATGTTCATATAAATGTTCAAACAGGCTCATGCATCTGCTGTATGGAAATTACTACACTTGAATTATTTGACCTGAGTGAACCAGCAGTGAGCTATTTTTTGGCCATTATTTTATCTCTATCCACCACTAGATGGAGCCTCATAGTATCCAGTATACTGCTGCACTGCACATGCTGCAGTCATGCAGCAGCCCATCTTTAAGTGCCTGGGGTAATTGTAACTGCACTAGCACGTGTTAGAGAACTCATGTACAGTATGAACATCTGGAAGAGCAGAAAATTGCACAATGCTAATAATTGAGATTGACTAACATACCTTTGCTTCTGGTGCCAGATGTTAATGATGATTTCTACTCTCTGTACACACAGCCCTCTATTAGTGTTGACATGAAAGGAGTTGTGCCCTTGGCATTAATAAACTAGGCTTATTCATGTGTTGGCACGTCAGCTGTGACAGGGTCCAGTTCAACAACTGAAATCAGACATTTGTTGTGTTCAATCATATGTACATCCCTACAGTAAATGTTGTAATACTACTACAACAATTACTACTCGAGTATTGCTACTAATAATAATATCTTCCTTAATGTGTCACATTCCAGTATTGTGCTGTGAATGTTCTTTTTTTAGGTAACATTTCAAGTGATGCACACTTGAAATGTTTTGTCTTACGAATAGTGATGTAGACCTTCTCCTCAAGGTCACATTAAGAAAAGTACCTCTGTACTAATGTACTACTCTGGCGTCTGCTGGTATACTAGGAGACCTTATGGCACAGCTATGAAGGGATGTTTTTACTTCCCTGCACAAAGTCTGCTATTGTACGTTAGCTCAGCTGTGTGTTCTCTTCTGCTTAAATCTGTGTTTTGCCTGCATATTGCTGATACGGAGGGCAATCCTGTTTGCAGGGTGAGACCACAATCACACGCCTACCTTCATATTTAGTTCACTAGAATTGTCAATTGTTGGTGCTAACTGATTTTTTTTTTTCCAGTGAAATACAGTCTGACAGAAAACAAAACATCCTTTTCAGCCAATTTAAAGCCCATCATTTCAGTTCTGAGAGCCATCCATTATGCATGGAGTGTCTCACACTGTAAGGCCATCCTTTTTCACACCATCCTCATGCATTCAAACATGTGTAAAGAGGCACACAAGCACATGGTCCACGTTATTACTCAGATGTACACACGCCTAAACATCTTACCCGTTTTGTCTCTTCAAAATAAGTCATTATAGATGCAGTTTATGTGCATTTGTTTACCCAACAACACAGGGGAAGTGTTGAAGAAAGCATCCTCATGTCACGCTTGATAGGCTTTGTTCACCTCCCTTACACAACAGGGACTTACGTAATTGAACAGGATTTGTGTGATTTCTGCGGGCTGTTTATATGACAACTGAAAATCAGGTCAGACTTTTCAGGAGAATCTATTGTACTGTAAGCACACCTTTGAACCCCCAAGACCAGAGTGTGCTTTTTAATGCTACAGAACAAACATTATATACACTGCTGTACCAAATCATCTGACGGTACAGTGAGTGTATATATTTTTAGCTTGGGTAGCTTCTGTGTGAATTAAACTCTTAACACTGGCACTGATCACACCGTGGTGCAACAACTGAGCCCTACAAGCCCATTTATGCATGTTATGGTGTACCAAATGAGCCCATGGCAGCGCACAATACAAGATTGCAATAAGCTTCATTTGAAATGCATAGCTTTGAACTTTCAGGCAGAACCCTAGTACACTATGACCCTGGATGCTTTGGTTGTAATTTTACAATGCAGCAATTTCCAAGAAAATACATGAACCATGATGATTGCTGTGCCACTGTGTAAGTGGAATCTCATGCAGGCAGAAGCTCTGACCGTGTAATCGTTATTACAGTATATGTCATTACACCATCTGCTCTCTGCACAGTGCTTTAGCCTGCCAGTGCAACATCTTACTTTATAGCAGTTGTTTTACTTCATGACCCCCTTGATGTTGCAGAGTCTGCGCATTAATAGTATGTGTAATACACGTTTGAATTTCATTCATTTTTACAGGTTGAAAAATGTGAATACATTAAAAGTGGGGAAAAAAACAACCCACATCTCTTATGCAGGTGAGTGGGATCAGGAGCTGGAACACATTATTTTATTTTATTTCAACCTCAAGTCATTGACCTGATGTCAGGTACACTGTGATCTAGTGAAGACACCTGAGGCCTCCTGCAGTTTAAAAAAAAAAAAATAAGACACAGACTGTGGCTCTACGAAGTGTCTGTGTAAGAAACCCAGTGGACAGTTTGTGTGGGAAGAGGCAGAAGAGGTACAGTACTGCGTGTAGCCAGCTACCTAGAGAGAGGGCATCTGGCATAGCTCACTGATAACTCCCCCACAGCCCAGAGAGCTACCGTGAGTCAGGTGCTCATGCACAGCACTACCATGGGAACCAGGAGAAGGAATAAAAAAGAAGAGTGAGGGAGTAAAAAAAAAGATAAGCTGCTTTTCTTCAGTTTGAGTTTTGCTAGTTCTGCTTTTTCCTCCTTAAAGCCCCTTTTCCTAACTCTCATGTGGGCGCTGCCTACATGTGACGTCGGATTTTCAGTGTGATCTCCATCCATTCCTCCCCACAGAGAGGCTTTGGGTTGGAAAAAAAAAACAGGGTGTTATGCACAGCTTTTGTCTGTAACTGAAGAGGACAACTGTCAAAAATAGCAACATACTGGGGAAAAAACTAAATAAAATAAACAGAAACAGAAAAATTCATAACACTTTATGCTAAGTGGTTCCACGTATCTGTTGCACAGCCCAAAAGGTCAGCCAACTCAGCTGTATTAAAGACTAACACACCATTATTGTTTCCTCGTGGGCAGCCAAAGGAACATTTTCTGTTAGCTCAGTATTTTTTGGTTGTGAACTCATCAAAAATGACACAACATCATGCTTTCAGTGTAAATATCAGGTTTTAGGAGTCTAAGTTGAGTCAAATCTGGCAGAGCAAGTCACGTTTCCAGCCCTCCAAGGAAAACTGCTAGTGAAAAGGTCACTACAATGTCATGGCACTAGATCAAGAGGATTTGAACAGTTGCCTCAAAACTGTTCTAATAGTGTTATTTGAAAAAGTCCCTTTAATGCATATTAATGGTAAAATAAAAAAGCTTGTGCTGTAAATTAGCTGTCAAATAGCAATTTCACACCTACATCTCTCTCAGAGACGACCAGCAGGGCCAAATAGATATGTACCTACTTTTCGCAAGTGGCCCATAGCTAACTAAAAGGTGGCAGATATTATGTACAGGTACACTGTTTTAGAACAATGATTTAATCACAATGACTAAGTAAATGCACACTATTTGTTTCTACTGTAAACTGTTCCCAAGAACCAGCATCACATACTGTATGTGTGCAGTGGTGTGGCCAGTTAGGCAAAGTGAACCTGTGAGCAGAGCCAGCATTGGCTAAGCATGGCTGGTATTATGTAGTATGGATGCATGGTCTGATATACACACATGTATGCACACTGTGTTTACATGGCCGTCTGGTCTATGATGTGTACTGTCTTTGATTGATCACTGCTCTGCTAGTGGCCATGCATTACACACTCTTTTATTTATTACTGCTACAATGCAGAGATGAAAATGTAATATTTCCAAAACTATTTTATGATTATCTATAGCTAAATGCACATAGGTTTTTGTTATAAATGCTTGTTTTATTTTGTTTTTTGATTTTCTTTATTCAATCAACCAACATTTATAGGCCCATGGATTAAAGGGTTTCATCAAGTCTTACTAGTCTGATTCAGGTACATGCGTTTAGTCTGCAGCTCTGATAGAAACATGGGATAAGATATGATTTAAGCAATAAATACTAAATGTATGTGGAAATCTGTCAGATGGCAGTCACACAGGCAGATGATATAATCTGAGCCCCTGACACCTCAGAATATGGGTTGGAGGTCAGCTGTTTTCCTAACCACGGAATGTATCCCCTTTCTGAATGATCTGCAGATGCAGTATGGAAAATAAATCGCACCGTGTTTTGTGTGTGTTTGAGTAGGCCTAGTCATTTGTCCTGGCTCCATGTGCAGATATCCAGGTTGTTTTGTATTGCTAAGCCATATAAGACGGATATCCCACTCTGCACATGGAGAGCGACTTGACAATCCTGTCCTTCTGTTGTGCCAAAGCGGGTGGAGTTTATCCTGGCACCACCCTCTCTGTCAGTCTGTTGGTACATCTGTCTACTTGTCCTCAAGGACCGGTTGTCTGGAGGCGGCAGTGTGTACTGTTCCTCTATAGCACACGACCCAGTATTTTGTGTCAGTGGAGATGGCGAAGGACGTCACACATGCTGCATGACCTGAATGATGAGCCCACCAACTTCTCACTAGAATGGCAGAGTGGGGTGGATATACAGGCAGGTATAAAAATCATAACTCATGGCATCAGCAGAATCCAAAGCAAAAAAAGGCCTTTTATGTTTTTATTTTTTAAGCCCTTGAAAACAATTCATCTTTCTAATCTTGACTAAATCTCTATAACAGTATGACTAAATAATCAACAATTAAAGCTAAAGTTCAGGAGAAAAATGCTTTACCATTCTATTTATTCATTGACTTTATTGCTCAAAAACTCAGCTAATCTCCTTCGTCAGGAAGGTGGGGGTTCAGATTTGATAGACAATAGAAGGTAGTGTGACAAGTTAAAATACATTAGCCTAGATAAACATAGTCTGTTTCTAAGTTAAAAACATAGTAAATGAATGTTCTTTAATAAGGTTAAAAAAAAGATCATACATCCATAACTAACAATTCATAATAGCTGACTAGTTTTTAAAATTTCTAATATATTTTAATTTTAAAAACAAACACAAACATCCATAATAGTTAAAAACAGCCAAGTGTCTTCAGAGTTAATTTAACTTCCATAATTAAGGCATTCCCTCAGAGCTCTGTCATTATGAAGCTCTGGTAGATGAGTAAATAGAGATACCTGACAGAAACGAGTACCCAAGTCTTTATTATCCAGATTATTTCCATGCATAAACGCATCTCCTGCTTTTCTACATAGCATGAATATGTTTTTTAGTACATAAAATCATTTCGGGAAACGTGATATGACATGCTGCAGGCACATACTAATGTTGTTTTTTTCTTTTTTAAACACTTTGACACTTGGTCCTGTAGATATTTAGTGGCACTTTCCTCCCAGGCTTTTCCCCTTTTAATGCGCTCCCCTTTCCGCTCTAGCTTTTCTCTTTTCTCTCTTTCGCCTGTGTAGTCCGATTTTCCTCCACACTGCACAGCCTCTCCACGAACTGATTGTGTACGTGAGTGCGACTTATCCATGTGTGATGATGACAGACCGAGATCATACCGGTAAAAAGAGGCGGGGGTGGGGGACTGATGGTCTACAGTTCTGACGGACTGTAGCTGCCCTGTATTGTTTTCTCTTTGTTTTACACATTTCAAGTTGCATTTAGGCCAATGAGCATTACATAGCCTACCTGTGGGAAATCACAGTACTTTCTCAGTGAGGAAACACCACCCTGACCCTCTTGTGATTATTTCTTATTTTCTAATTTTTTCTTATTCATTTTCTTAGTATTTTATACTATTAAAGGTTGTAATAATTTGATAATATGTTCTCACTGTCAAAAGACACTTGTCAATTGGCAGCTGTGTCCAATATACCCCTGATTTTGTGTCAGTTGTCAATTCACATTTACAACTGCAGCAGACTACTTTCTACTAATTTCTACTTTGTATTATTGTCATATTTGATCATCTGGGTCCTCCTACTGCTCCTAATGCCATAGAGACCCTACCTGGAAAAGTCCACTGAGTCCGGCTGCGTCTTGGAGCTGACCGGAGCCAGATAGTCAATGCTTGTCCACCAGACGTGGCCACAGCGCGTCCCGAAGCGGCTCTTTGCTCACGGAAAATATTTTTGAAACAAGCCACATTAAGTCCCTCCCCTTCCAGTGGACCTTGATGGGACTTAAAAAAATGTATGGTAGTCAACAGTGAGACACAAACATACGATGTCTGTCAATTTAAAACTAATTTTGAAAGTCATGGGGAGGCTGTGGAATAAGGGGTACTATAATAAGGGGTATTAATAATTGTTACTGTCACTCAGTCAAGATCAATATCTTCAGCTTGCGGTTTAAGAAGTTTTGCAAACACAATGGCTTAGAATCAATCACAAGCAATCCTCCTTTGCCAAGACCAGTGTATAGTACAAAACGTGTGCACGCCCTGGCTTTACATGGAGGTTTGTGCTCATTATGTTCAATGCCATGGCGGTCATATTGACTAGTGGCAAAGAGCCATGATGACCCAGTAGGTAATAACATTTGAGAGGGGCAGTGGTGTAGCTATCCTGCTATCCTGTCATCACACGATTAGAGGTTGTCGCAGTTACTTCCGAAACTTGGGGCGTTGTGCCCTTGCTGGCGAAGCATTGGAGGGGTATCTTGAGAAAACAATTTGCAGGGACAGGAATCTTGCTGAGGCTCTTGCCATGGAGAGTGAGCTCTATTTGGGCTAAAGTTCTGCAGGGCAACCGACTCCTTCTTGTAGGTTTGGTTGGCAGGGCACAGTGTAGAGTTATAGGAGTAGCAGACAGAGATGCAGAAGGTTTTGCATTGTAGGTTCAATTGTTACGAACTGCTGCTTTAAGGGCTGGTCACACCAGAAAGTAATACTGTTCTGCTTCCCTCTGGTATTTTGTACACCATTGTAAACCTTTTTGTTCAATAAAAACGTTTTTAAAAAGGGGCTTTCTGATCTTTCTGTGCTTGCATGTGCATGTGGTTACATGGACAATGTTCTTCAACCCGACTGAAATCATTCTGATTAGAGATTCCAACTTAACTGTTTACATAGGCGCTGAATCAGTGATCATCTCATCCATTTCAACTTTAAATTAGTTAGAAGAATATGGAAAATTCTCACAATCAAAATGAATTTGACTAATTTATACTTGATTTGATTCGTGCAACTTAGATAATTGTAATATTTTCTTATTTGAATTACATAATTGGAATTTATATTGTCTGAAATGTAGCGAAAAAATGGAATTTGAAACCGAATGTAATGTTATGAAATTGAATTCAGTTGCTATGAAATTGTATTTGATCCTCACTGAAAATTCAACTCGATATACTTCCCTAACACATTAATTTCTTGCAATTCAAATTCAGTTCACTGAGAAGCATCTGCTCGTTGAGAAAGAGCAATCTGGTGCAAATTCATAGAACTGGCGAACTGGCTGAATTTGGCGTTAGCATGCTGCATGGCAACTGTGGCTAGCATCTTTACATGCTGGAGCAAAACAAGTGAGCAGGTCACTTTACTGTTCACTTTATGGGATTAAAAATGTTCTGTCATTTTGGTTTTCTCTTGTCTTGAAGCTTGTGTTTGATGAGGTGTTCCTGGACCCACCAGACTCTTCTCTCATCTATCTTATTACTGGGCAGGCGTCATGCTTCAGCATCAGGAAATTCTCAGTATCCACAGAAGAACTCATCAGGATGGCCGCTGTCACCTGAGAGCTTCATTACCAGCTGACGCACCACTTCCCAGACAGTGACAATTACTGAAGACCTATATGTGTATACATTACACAAGCTACTGTGCTACAACATTACATGCTAACATGTTAACTCTGTATCTCTTTACAACAAATAATTTCTGCTTCACTGGGCTCTGTAGGTCACCACAGTATGTGGTTCGATAGTTTATGCATAAATACTAAGATAACGTGAAGGGTACATAAATATCCGTATTTACCTGAGGTTAATGTTAAAACGTTATCAGACTACAAACCTGTCCTTCTGATGAGGTGTTGTCAGTCCTTATGTCTCTGTGGTGGGTCGGTCTAGCTGGAAATATCCATTTTTGCAGTAACTGTAGTAATTTTGTTGGCCTGTATGCAGGAAAAATCATTCTTTGTAATGTTACTGGTCCTCAGAGCAGCCTGAAGTAAAATGGTTAGCACAAATACAGTATCTCACAAAAATGAGTACACTCCTCACATTTTTGTAAGTGTTTGATTATTTCTTTTCATGTCTTATATCTTAAAGAAATGACACTATGCTACAGTGTAAAGTAGTGAGTGTA
>JAPMOB010208220.1:0-18933 GCA_029875015.1 Lepomis gibbosus
CTGGGGGAGCCGGGGATTGAACCGCCGACCTTCCGATTAACGGCCAACCCGCTCTACCGCCTGAGCCACAGCCGCCCCTATTTGAACTTTACAAAGTTCAATCACAAAATCTTCCTCAGCACTGCTCCATGGAATATAGTCAGTCTATTTCTGTCTGTTTTTTAATACAGTTTATTGTCTGCGATGTAGCAGAAAGAGTTAAAAACCACATTTTATTTTACAACCCAGTTTGGAATGTTATAATTAAACCTACCTTTTACCTTTATCAATCAGATCAGGTCAGAAATGTTCAAATTACACAAAGTGACAGTAGTAGTGATCTAAATTGCCTGCAATAGTAGTTTCCGCTCTCCAAAATTGCAGTCCAACATCACTCAGTGTCATTCAATCATTACAGCATTAACTAATTAATTATTTAATGAGATTATGCCATCAGGAAACGACTAGTGGCTTAAGGATTTTATAAAGGTAATCAGAAACTCCTTTCTTAGTTTGCACATTTGTGTCATTAAACCCATTTGTTGCCCAAACAGCAGACATATTTCATTAATTTACCTGTTGCTGTGGTCAACTCAAGTGGTTATTCGCCCTTTGTTTTTAATCTTTATGGACAAACACAGAATAAACTGATGCGTTGTCTATGTAATCCTTGACATTTCTTAGAAAAAGAAGACGGAAGGCCATGCCTCGTCGGGCCTGAAGGCAGCTGTACGTAGGATGCAGCTCTTGCCAGTGACAGGAGGTCTGCACAGGGACGTTCCTCCCACCACCACACTGTGCCACAGGCAGCGGCAACCATCCTGGGATGTGACACCAACCCACCTCTGCAGTGACCCCTAACACCCTTTACATGACCCCCGAACCAGGACTTTAAACTGCTAAACCTCTGAATGAACCATACAAAAAGAAATCTGCTAAAGAGGCCTGGCCTGGTTAGAAGCCCATAACTTCACTGCTCATAAAGAGGACCTGCTGACAGCCATATTTCACACTATTAGAAACATTATCTGAGAACATCTTCTTGAAAGTTATCTACATCAGTAAAAAAAAAATGTCTGTGCTGTCTGCCCCAAACCCAACAGGAAGTCAGCCATTTTGGATCTAATGGTCATTTTTGGCGATTTACAAACTCCATACTTTCACAAACTCCTCCTACAGAATTAGTCCAATCAACTTCAAATTTTTGCTGTGCAGTCTAAACCCATTTATAATTAAAGTGGTACAAATGGTGAGTTTTCATCCACAAGCAAGTCCGTGGCGTGCCGTTGAAAATCTATGATTTGCCATGAAACAGGAAGTTGTTACAACTTCAGTGTACATACTCACATCTGTACCGTATATACATGTACGATACCAGTCCCACCCTGGACACATCCATAGGCCAACATTCACTTAAAGTCATAACGCCACCTGCTGGTAACAGGAACTGACAAGATTTATCAAGCAATGAAGTACTAGGTGGTTGGCCATATCAACTTTAAAACTGTCCCAAAAAAGCCTTAACACATTGGCGATGCCATGTTGTAAAACCTGCGAGTTTTTGGCGTGCCAATGGTGTGGCGGCAAAGTTCCATGCTTTGCCATGACACAGGAAGTCGTTGTAATCAATTATCCCTCATAGTCACAGCTCCACCTGCTGGCAACATGAAGTGACTCCTTCTCTGCCGTGACGAACCACGTCTTGCAGGCTGTGTTTAACTACTTCAGAACCATCTCAGGCAACACTTAACAATGATGTCATGTGTTAAAATCTTGAGAGTTTTCCTTTAACTGTGTGTCCGTGGCATCGCAGCAAAGTGCCAGGGCCCGCCCTACGCTGCTTGCAGCTTTAATTTCATTGAAATATTTTATTATGTTGATTCTATCACATATCCATTCATCACTGGCAGTTTGTATTCATTTTATGTCTCAGTAATCCAATTATTGGTTATATCTATTATATTTGTCTGTAAGAATGAGGCACCAGTTTTAGCACCTTAAGGAGCAGTTGGCATTAACAACAACAGTGGGAATTGTTGGGCTTCTGTAAATAACTTCAGAGTACGGTCTAGACCTGCTCTTTATGAAAAGCGCTGTGAGATAACTGTTGTTGTGATTTGGCGCTATATAAATAAAATTGAATTGAATTGAATTGAATTAAGAGCCTTGCTGGTGATGAAGGAGCGCTGCGTTTCACATACAGAGTTTAAACCAAGCACAAACAACTTCCAGTCACAAGCTTGCTTCTCTATCATTTAGGTAACTATTACCCTGTGGTGGAGACTGTAGTAAAAGGCATGCAGCACAATAACTTTATATACTGTTAATCAGTGCCATTAATGTAAAAACACTAAATGTATTATATCCATAAATAGGCCAAGAACATAAAATCTTTGCATGTATGTTTTGTTCTTACTGGCTATTATGTTAATGAATGGCCATTCCAGGCATGAATATAATGACATTTTTAATAATACTGTTTGTCTTTGAGAAACAACCTAACTGAAAGTTATAATTCTTTAGATTTTCCTTTTATCAAACCCCATTTGAATATTATTTATGGCTGGCATTTTGTCAGCAATAGCCATTCAGTGTATTTACATGTAATGATTGCCTCTCTATAGGGCATGTTCTCCTCGTGTCTGTGTGGGTTCTCTCTAGGTGCTCCAACTTCCTCCCACCAAAGACACACAGGCTAGGTTAAGAGGTGACTCTAAATTGCCCTTAGGTGTGAGTGTGAGTGGTTGTTTGTATATGTGTGTGGCCGTGTGGTGGACTGGCGACCTGTCCAGGATGTACCCTGCCTTATGCCCAAAGTCAGCTGGGATTGGCTCCAGCCTCCCGTAACCCTGCACACCAGATGAGAAGTTGACGATGAGTCAGTGATTTTTACTGGTGGAGTCAGAATTCAAATTGTGAACACATTTTCAAAAGATTAAAAGAAAACAACGTGGTTGGTATTCATGTCATTATGAACCACACTGTGGAACCTCTATATTGAAAAGACACTTGATGTGTCACAAAATCTAACACGTGTCCTTAAAACAGCATTAATCAACGTTTTTTGACATTAAACAAGCTGTTAGAAATTAAAGATCTGGCAAATGTGTTAGCAAACAGTTGCTTATTTTAATTTGGGGTGGTGTTTCTGGCCACCATATTTAAGTCCTCTCCTTTTAGCATTGCTGGTTACCACTGACTCTTACATGCTGAATATTGTTGCCTGCTGTAAAGGAGGTTGTTTCTGGGCAAAAAGCCGCAACAAAAACTCGAAGAGGTTAAATGGTTTTGCACAGCCACCTACAGCAATACCAAACTGGTTTTATACTGCATTTCTTTGTCTTCTCATGAGACTGGTAATAATTTTAGAGATTATATGAGAAGTGGACCTTAATGATGACTCCAATCATGGATGCATGGAGATTTAAAATGAACTGGGCCCTCCTGGCTGTGACCTTGATGGTTTGATGAATTGAGCGAAGGAGAAAGATAATTTGCTTTCAATTTGTATATTCAAATTGTTAAGACTTATTTAACCTGGCACTCAAAGCTTTAACTGATGTCTTGCTGGAATTTGTTTCATGGGTCTACAGTACACACTGTACTAGCTATGGGCCAGCTTTAACTGCTGTTTGCAGCTTTTTGCAGGAATCTTAAAAGTTGTCGTGTTCCTTCCTGTGTCGTATATGTTTTTCCTGACCACCTTCTGTGTGAATTCTTTGTGTGAATTATATTTGGTCAGCAGCAGATTTACTCATAAAAATAGGAAGAAAATGTCACCAGCTAGGAAAGGAATAGCAGACATATCTGTAATAGACTCTGACAAGGCTATGAACTGCAGGTGAATATTGGCTTCAAAGGAACTCAATAAAGAAACTGGTATTTGTGACAGTAAAATCAATGTTATTTTTTGTCTCTTTTTCTATTTTTATACCAAAATGTGACTTTATAAGCAAGTGCCATTGTCAGGTATTTATGAACCACTCGGAGTGAGAGGGCTTTAATTGATTATGACTGTTATTAGAATTCATTTATGCTTGATATTTGTATAATAAAGTATAATCCATACCTCTCACTTGGCTGTGTGTGAAATGATGTGGAGGAGGATTAGCAGGTCCCTGGAGAAATCTCCCACTGAGCATACTTTACTTTCATGTATTCACAGTGGTTCATCTATGGCAATAAAAAAAAAAAAAAAACCTTGAGAGTGCTAATTAAGTGATTTTTTTTTGAGCAAACTGATTTTGATAGGATGTCTCTAGCACATGCTAAATGTGTCATTTTCTCCCCATGTTGATGAAAATATTCTCTGAAGATTTTGAGCACCTATCTGTTCTTTCTTTTTGAATTGTGTCCTGATTGGTGACAGGCCTCGCTTTTGAAATGGCTCGTCTCGTCTTTTTGAACGCCGTATGGCTTTTTTTTTTATTGCTTTATTTTTCACATTCCTGCTGTACTGTGCTCTCTTTACAGCCATTAATAATTGTCCCCACCACATAATGAAGTGTCTCTGTGCCTGACAATATGCTGCCTGCTGCTAAACAAGACTCCAGACACCCTTCAGCAGCCAGGCATGCAAGCATTAAATGTTGTTGTTTTTCCACCAGAGGGCAACATGTGTGCTGTAATCCACAAACATCCCCTACGTCTCCTTCACTCCACACTCCTCTAGATGTAAATCACATTTTCTCTTTACACCAACAGTCTCTTATGCATATAGAAATGCCATTTATGTCATTTTAATGGGAAACCCTCTCAGCAGCCTCATTTTTCTGTCAAGTTGTGGGAGACAATGAGGGAAAATTGAAAATTAAAGCTTTGCTTCGCTTCAGATTCCGGTCTACAGAGTGATGCAATAAACTATTCTACATTTCTGCTTTTTTAACAGCAGAAGCTGCAGTCTGTATCTTTTATGTGTTAAATATAAGAGTAAACTGTAGCTGTGTTGAAAGCATACAAGCTTCCACCTTTAGGGGTCTCTCAAGCTCTTTGCAGGCCCTGCTGTCTCGCCTGTACAGATAAATGGCACCTCGTTAATCAAATCTGCATGAGTGCGCTCAGGTTGCCATGGCAATAATTATCAGAGCTGCCTAATTAACTTTCTCAATTGCTTAATGATATACGACCCTCTGAACTCCCTCATTTTTTTCCTCTCTCTAATCCAAGTTGTGTTTTTATTCCTCCATCTTCACTCCCCAGTGTTAACCCGTGATCGCCAAGATAATGGAAATTATGGCTAAAATAAATTCCGCTCCCTATCATTTCCTGATGGCCGCAGAGAGCCTGTTCCTGGGCCGAAACAAACGGGCGGTGTCGAACTTCGCATGCAGCACAGGCACACACTACTGAATGCCGACGCATGTAGTGGATGTGTGTCTGGCCTGTACAGTGTGTGACTTGCATACTTTGTCTTCTGCTGTGACCTCGTGTGACAGCTGACTGAAGGTTGGGAGCAGCGGTCCTGTCGGCCCTGATCAGCCAGGCGAAACTCTTGAGATACACCTAGACAGGGGGAATCGTACCTGATGACACCCACCCTGCCATCCCTGTCACAGCCGGCCTCCCGTACTGTCTACCGCCTTTCTTTATGGCCTCCTGTCAGCCTGCAGCCCCCTCACCGGCTGCAGTCCACACCAATCCCAAGTTTTCTCAGTTAGTGTTTCATATCTTTTAGTCAGGAGTTTGCCTGAAAAGCAACTGTATTAGGCCAATAGTGGACTTTGATTGAAAAGTTAAGTACTGTCTAGTACCTGCCCAAACTTTTTTTATGGTGACATGTATAGTTTCAGAACCTTTTGAAACCTTGCCATGAACAAACAAGAAGAAACACCCAGAAGAAACACAACATTGTAAAATATCTTGACCTGAAAATGCTTCAAGTCATGAATATTGGAACAACATTTTGGTGTCTTTTTTCTAAACTCCTCATTTGTGGAACTGGTCAGAAAAATAGGCCACAGCCAAACTTTTAAGGCAGTACACGTCCATAAAATTGGGGGACTCACAAGAGACATACGGTATTTTAAAAAGAATGATCAAATTGGAAGCAGCAGAGCTTTACTTTTACTCCCTTTGAGTCACGCCCAAAGAAATCTGGATCCTACATTTCCCATCATCAACTCAGCATTCCGACTTAACAAAGACTTTGGTGTTGGGAATCGCATATAAGCATACAATGACGCCAAACTGAGTATCTAATGCCTTTCAACTACACATTATTGGGATTTTATGCGAGAAATGCCAAGGTGGATACTAGATTTTCAAGAATTTCTGTCTCCTTAGACCGTTCAGTGGCAGAAATGAATGGCAAATTGAAAAAGTTTGTTTTCTGTAGGAGTATCTAGCAATGATCACAGACTTCAGCAACATTTCTGTATACTGTTTTGTATTCATTCTGTACTAAGTGCTGCCTTGGACTAACTTTACAAGATAATGTACATAGCCAGAGACAGACGCTAAGACAGCACAATGCCGTTCCATCCTCCTCCTTCAAAACCTTCATTATCACATCTTCAGGGTCAAGAATGTTCTTTGAACATCGGCTTTTAAACTAAGAACAAGAAGTTGTTGATGTGCTCAGAAAATTTGGCCAACCAATTCCAATAAAATGGTCGAAGATCATGTGATATGATCAACTCCCTAATGTTTCTGATGTTTCATTTAGGGTTTAGGTTGGAGGACTCAGTGGTGGAAGCAAGGTTTTTTGTGTTACTCCTCTCTGTGAACCCTCAGTTGTGACGGTCGTGCAGAGGCCATGTTGCGCTGAAAAACGGCCACCCAGACCCGTGCCTGAGTTCTGGGATCAGTGCTGGGTTAGCAGACCGCAAGGCTTGGAAGAGTTCATATGATTAACTTTCTGTAACCACCATCAGGAAGCCTTATAAGACTGGGTCAAATCAAGCTTTGGCAAAAAACGTTACAGTGTGGTTACCACCAATGTCTGCCATATGTCTGGCACCGCCCGCTGACACAGTGTGATACCATTCTCCTTTTTATTTCCCACATAACCTAATTTCACAAAAACCTAACCTTCTTTCGTTGCTTTTTTTCCTTTTCTTGCTCAGAGGACCTACCCGTGCTTTAATTGTACCTGCTTGCTTTTGTTGCTTTAAAGCCAGTGGGGAAACGTGGCAGGGGAAAGATTATCTTTGTAACACCTCTGCACTGCATCACAGTGTATTTTTTCCTCTTGTGAGTGGATTTCATGGTTGAGGGTGCAATATGAAATAGGATTAACAGTAGGTGTCGGGTAGTGTTAGCTAAACCTCTTTATGTCAGGTACAGCAGAGAGAAGTCTGTCACTGCGTCTGCCTGAACCCTTTCACCACTGAACATTGCTTGAGGGGGATTCTTTAAATATTACTAAAACTGTATTTGTATTCATCAAAGGGCTGTGAGGCAGGCAGGCGCAACACAATATTGTGGTTTCTACCAATAAAAAGCAGAAAAAAGAATACATGGGGGCATTATTAGACAACCTCAACGTGTTCTGTCATTATGGGAAACAAAATGCAGCCTTTTGTTTTTCTGGAAAAAAAACTCAAAAAAGTGCTCCGTCTCTTTTTTGTCTCAGTGCCTCTGTGACATTGGAAGGCCACATGGTTGGCTGCGGCCCAGACCCACAGAGAGGATGCATTCCTGGGATGGCCATTGGCAGTGTACGGGCCGAGATGCCCAACCCTCCGCTCCCACAGTTTCCGCACACAGCAGTGAGTCCCAGTGGAAAACAACAGTTTCGGCTGCCTTATGTAACTGAGGTTGGTTGTAAAGAAAAGGGAGGGCTGGAGGGAGGGATTATGGACTGATGGAGAGAAAAAAAGAGGGCAGGTTGTTTAAGGCCAAACATTGAAACAAAGTTGAGTACAGTAAGTGATTTGCCTAAAGCTGGTGTACAGCCTAACCCAGAGATTCCCAACTAGGGGCCACAGAGGCTAAACGTCATGCAAGATTTAATTTTCAAAAGCACTACAGTCAGTGATTTCAGTCATTAATCCTTTTTCTTCAGTTGTGCATGTGCTTTATGACTTGTGCTCCTGTAGTCTTGAAAAACTAAAACAACGTGTTTGTCAGTGCTCATTAGCGTAGTAGCTAAAATAAATTCGTAAAGGTACAAAGTGTTACTAACATTATCAACAGAATGTGAAGTAATAGTTCTGATGTTAGGTCAAAGATGTCTATGTACTGTTTCAGCTATTTCTACTGGTTAGCATGCTAACCAGTTGGCATCTTGTGTTGGAATAGCACTTTGTACCTTAAAGGCTTGTGCAGACTGCACGACTTTCTGCGTCGGCCGATGGCTGTGCCATTCACACAACTTGCCGTCTTCTGACGGCAGTCTTGACGTCATTGTGGCGTTCACACTACGTGACTGATCGATTAACGGGGGTAACACACTGCGCAAGCTGACAATGACTCTGTCACCTGACACTGGTCCCCAAACCACGTTTTGTCAAGAAAACACACGTGAAATACGAAACGGGAAATGACACGAACCTACAGACAAAATAGCTGTTTGTTATTATAAACATAGCAATTATAAAGACAAAGAATTGGCTGAAAGAATGGGCTAACACACGCAGGTAGCAGGGATTGTCTGAGCTACAGAGAGAGCTGGAGGGGAGTAAAAAGTGTTTTGTGTTGAAAATGTAGCTGCCTGCTCTGCCAGCTGCCTGCTCTCATTGGCTGGATGTGGATGTCGAGTCGGCGGACTTCTCTTTTTAGTTGAATAAAGAAACAAATTAAACTCAGAAAATGTCAAGAAAATAAATATTCTTACATCTATTCTCTTTATCAAACAGAAAACTACAAGAACACCTTCTGAATTCACGTTTCTCTCTTTCACTGAATCAATTGCCTTGTTAACTCATCATAAAACACACAAAATAAAACTCACCAAAACCATCTTGGTAGGTCTTTCCCCTGTTCCAACAGTCACAAACTCTGGGTTTGTCGGAATAAAATCTTAATTCAGAGTTATATGTGAAAATATTCTGGCTCTACATGCTTTCGTGCCTCTCTAATGCCCAACCCCCCTCATGCTCTCTTCTACTTGGCGCCTCTCCTGTCCCCGCCTGAACCCATTGTGCCTTCATTGTCCCTGGAGTCCTGGTCAGAGCCACTGTAAATCACATGGCCTCCGTCTGTCTCAGAGGCCGTGTTCGGTCCCGGTTCACTGGGAGGCCGCTAAGCCCAGTTGTGTTGCCAGCTCACCCTGCTCCGGTTCTGGTGCCCATTCCCTACTCAGTCAGCCACTAGGACCACTAAATTGGCTGCGTGACTAACTGAGCTAACCAGCTAACAGTTAGTGGCGGTTATGACCTATTTTTTTTGGAGTATGAATTCAACAGGAATTAACATGTTCATCCTATCAGCTTTATAACATGAGCTGTCAGTGTTTGTTTACAGCTTGTTCTCCTGCCCCCTGTGGCCGATTACGGCTTTCACACCTCTTGTGTTTGATATTCTTGGTTTTGCCATCTCTATTATCAATTACGATAGCATTGTTCTTGCCAAAGTCATTGCTGAGAGCTGGAAGCACAGCAACATTGTCAGATTGGACAATAAACATGCGGTCAGATAATTGGACAGATTGTACACAAGCCATTGTATTTAGAGGTTAAACTGAAAGTGAGCCGGCCTGAAATGTCAGTAATAATTCCTCATTGCAAAGGAAAACTGTCTGCACACAACTGTAATAAGTATGCTGGGTGAATGTTGAATGGAAGTCAGTTTGTAAACTGTGATGGATGTTTACGACGGACAGTTTGACAGCTTGAAAAGATCTGGTACAATCTTATTACTCCGATAGGATTGGTGGCTCAAACTATATGTTTATGTTGACTTGACATGGACAATGCGGAATATATGAAGTGTACCAGATATAGCTAAAAGCCATAGGGACTGCAAATCCCCATCTGCAGTCCCTGACATTTAAGACCCACATTTTAATGAACCAGATTTTTCCTTTAAAAGCTTTCTGGTTCAAGCACCTAGAATAAGCTGCAAGGTCTTGGCAGATTTATTTCCTTTGTGTTAGGTTGCCATGAAGACATCCATAGGCCATGGTTGAGACTCAACTTTAAGATTAAATGAAGGGAAACAGGTGAGTCAAAAACTCATGGCGCAACCATCTCTGTCTTTCTGTTTTGCCTCATTATGAGCACAGAAGAGCACATCCCAACTTTCCTGATTGGAGGCGTCAGTGGCAGCAGTCAGTGTTGCTCAACAGTTGAAAGCCTCAGGGTTTCCTAAGGCAGGGTGTGGCATCCCCCTCCGCCAGTAAACACATCAATAATCCTGCAGGTTGACTGACTGGCTCACTGGATAAAGCATGAAAATGAAGGAGGAAGACCTGTGGAGAAGAGGCAATTAGTGTTCACGCTAAGGTGTGCGGGGGCCTTGGAATAGTTAGTGATGTAGTGTTAAAAAGGTGAGTAAACCCTGAGTCCCAGTTGGTGGTCAGCCTAATGCAAACAGCTGCCAAGAGAAATGAAAAATCAATTAGTTTCTCAGAAAGGAGTGAACCGTTCCATTTTACGAACCCCTTTTCATTTACAGTAACTATCATTACGTGGACACGGCCGACCGTGATTTTTCCATACACTTAAAGAAAGAGACATTTTAACGAAATGCACTTCTTTGTCATGTTAAAGATGTAGTGTCCATTAGCAGCATGGTCTAAGAAAAGAAGCCTCAGGACCCAGCTGTCACAAGTACAAATATATTTCTTCAACAACTCCAAAGCGTCCTTTCTCATGTAATGTAGAAATAGAAATGTAAAATCAAATCTCCACAGCTAAATGACTAAGTAGGTCACGTCAGTGCCTTGCAAAACAACCCACATAAACATTTACTGATCTGTTCCGATCTATGGTTAAAGCAGCAGTAGTTACGTTTTTGGCCACTTCAGTGCAGTGGAACAAGATTAGAATTCGGATTGGCTGTAAACACAACAATGACATATTATCACCTTGTAAGACTGTAGTGGTGAACATGTGCACGAGCGCCATTAGCATTCATGGGGTTGTGTTTTTTTGGCCACTTGACGACAGCTAGTTGCCAACGTGGTCTGCTTACTGTTTGGTGCTGGTCAGGTAGTGTACAGAGGGCGTTTCAGAGTTGTTGTTGTCTTATTGTTTGCTTTTTAGCTGGAAACAGCTGCCTGTCGCTGGAAATGAGGTTGATGAGAGCGGTGAGACTGAACCAAAAAGTTGACAGTTGGCTGAATCGGTTACTCTGACAAATAATTGCTGGAAATGAAACACCAATGTTAAAATGTGTTTCTTGGAAGAGTTCAGGCTCTTCTTGTAGTGACTTAATATTTTGTTCAAACAGCTAACAGTATCTTTGACAAATCTACTCCCCCTGTGTGAAACCATGTAATTCTGCGTCTGCCTCGTGTCGTGTCCAGCCGCGTGACTCATGTTTCTCATGTTTACGCTGCCGCGGTACATCACCTAGCCGTGATGATGAGGACTTTGCTGTAAGCCGCAGCTGAACACCCTATATCCACCCCGCTGGCACAGCTTCAGTGTTTTCATTCCATATGATAGGAGTCACACCACATTCCTGTTACAACTTCTCTGCGGCACATAAAACTCTCCTCTTGAAACCGCAGAGCCATATGTTTTCAATTTTCCCTCTGTTTGTTCCCATTTACAGCATCTCTCTCCACTTTTTCTTCTGCTCTCTCTCTCTCTGTCCCTCACACACGATCACATGCAAACGCTGAAGGCTCGCTCTCTTCGTGTTGATAGGCCCATTTAGTCGTCATGAAAGCATTCCATTTAGGTGCATTTGAGGTTATGGTTGTCACTGACAACCGGTTGTCTGAGAGTGGCAGCCTCTATCTGTGTTGGGGGGTTTCCAGAGGAGCTTACAACACACAGAGCAGCTATTGATGGAGCCTGCTTTATGGACTCAGACCCACCAAAGGCAATGGTGTGTGACAAAGACAGCGAGGGGAGTGGATAGTTTGATACTTTGACACCACAAACAAGTAGAGTCACCCCATCTGATAATTAGTCTTATTTGATTACACTGCACAGTTAAGATTCACGAGTTGAGAGGGGTTACGTAGTTTCACCAGCAAAAAGTAATGTGGAAGGAAAAACAAACAAAAAACAAATAAATTGATACAAATAAAAATAGTACAAACCTATAAGGCAAGTGGAATGTTAACAATGTTGAATGTTTTGATGGTGGAAATGTGAACACAATACATCGACTGGTGAGAAAGCCGGGCCGTAGCAACCATTTCCATTGCCGGAACTTTTTCAGGCAGCTGGGAACCATTTCAGAAACTCATGAACGTTACCCGTGTGTCTGACTGGAGGAACCACAGTCTAAATGAAGTTCCTCAGTCATAATTCTTGGTACCAAAAAGTCCCAGCTACAAGGTTAATACTTTTTGATGGCAAAGGAACTATTGGGGCGGAGTTTGCAAAACAGAATGCCTCTCATGGGTCAACCCCTTGCGGCTGCCACAACATGTATTTTACATACATGTTGCTAACTGCCAGCAAACAGGAATTGTGTTTAGTTCCTGTGGCTCCATAGTTCCTGGAACTGTTTTGTCGAAAAGGGTCAAATAAGGACACTGAGGTCATGTCCTCAATATTTTTTTCTTTTTGTGTAGTGGATTTGGAGGTTTTTAGTAAAGGAGGTTGTTTACTACATTTCAAAAACAACCCAGTATCTTTAGGAATTATAGGAATTCTGCATCTCATTTACATCCTGCCAATGTTCAGTGCCAGTGCAAGAAGTAACTTGGCCTTTATGGCGCAATGTGCAGAGTTTGGGTGAGTCTGTGTCCTGTCACAGACCTGCAATTAACATTTGCCTTTTTGCTAACTGCCTCCTCTGTCATGTCTAATCTTTACAAACTGGCCTTTTCTTAACCTTAACCAAGTCTTTTAGTAACCCTAACCATGCCCCAACTTTAGTTTATTTTCCATACCCACAAACCTTTCCTAACCTTTAGCATCATAAGGTTTATAATGTGCGGAAATTAAGAAAGAAGGCTTTTTTAAAACTTAGGCATTGATGGTTAAAAAAAAGAAAAAGAAATTCTAGTTTATTATTTCCTTGTCAATGAATTTGTACACATTGCTGGCAATTTATTAGCTAAATCCATTTTTTATACTCAATTCTTTACTTTCAGCTCAACAAAATGCTAAACAAAAGGTTTCAGCATTTCTACCCCATAACTGTATTCCTGTGAGTGTGGAGAATGCTTTGAAACAGCACTTACACTTTACAGAAATAGTGAATAAATTAACCAGAATGAATTAAATACAAAAAAGGAGAAATCAAATCCAAATAGGTAAAATAAATATTTAACCACTTCCTTTGGTGGGACTGTCGAAGGGCTCATGACATCAGTGTTTCTAAAATCCTGGCAATGTTCCTGGGAGAAGGTATTAAATACTTATATACATGGATTTACTCCAAGTTATTTGCAGCTGTACAAGTCTTACTTATAGACTACTACATGAGAAAATACATAAATATGGACCAAAGGTCATTATGAATAATGAATACTGTAAACTGCCTCATGAATCTAAACTGGATGGAAACACCATGTCAATCTTCATAGGGGATTTTTAAATTAAAGATAGGATAGGTTTGTATTTTCAAACTGACAAGTTTCTTTAAAGAGGCTTGTATTAATTGACCCAAATGCGTCACTTTGTGTTGAAAAGTGGTGGGAACATATGGACTCAGATTAGGAGTGTGAAGTGACATTTAGCTTGTGAAACATCACGATATGCGATATTATGTTCATGAGAACGAAGCAAAAGATCCCTAACCCCTTGATGCCGATTGTCGCGAATTCGCATCACACCTCTTCCTTTCAGACTGCAAGCCAAAATAGCAAATGGATTCCCCCCGATGCCTGTTGGTGCATGTTGGATACGTACCTAGGAACCTTTTGCAGGCCCTGGTTTCTCTTTTATGCCTGTTGTCGCTAATTAGCATCATACCTACATCATACCTGAATTTATATCTTTCCTATGTTCTATAGACAAACTAACACTCTTCACTTAATTTAACATCAGCTTGAAAGCAAATGAAAACACAAATTATTGGGTTTTTTTTGTAGTGTAAAAAATTCAGGCGTCAACAGTGTTTTAAAGATATCCTCTGCGCTGAGACATAGATGTGGGGGGTCTGGAGGGCCCTCCCCTAGGAAATTTTGATCACTAAATACTTAATTTCCTGCATTCTGGTGAAAGTTTCTACACCAATTTATGGTGGAAATGTTTTTATTTATGTAAAAGGAAACACAAAATTCAGGTAGCACATTACATTTCAAAATATATGAATATAGCATAATATAAGTCAGTGCAGCTCCCAGGCATTCTGTGTTGTTTTCAGATCTCTTTCTCTTGTAGATCAACTTTGCTCATGTAATATCCTGCCTGCTGAGGCAACACGTAGTAGGCAAGGTTGGTCTTCCCTCCTCTTTTGTCATGTTCACAGGGAGAGAATGGAAAACTTGGACAAACAGAAAATATGTCAAGAAGTTGTTAAATTCACATTTTGAGTCATTTTATAACCAGTAGCTTGTTTTTTCTTAATGTGCAAATAAACCTTTCTAAAAGCATTTTATTTGTTATTTAACTACAAGCTATATTTCAGAACGTTTTTTTAAAAAACAAGTCATGCTTTTAAAAAGTGATGGGGACAAAATCAGCCATGTCCCCAGCGTCCTCAGTGTAAATGACACCTATTGATCCCATGCACAATCTATTTCTAATTAGGTCATTAAAAACAAAGCACAAAAAACAAAGTTAATGTTATTTTTTTGTATCAGCAACAAATGCATTTAAACTCATGGGAGAAAGTAGGATATAAACACGATGATAAACTACAAGAATGTGACTGAATCTGTGTGTTTATTGTGTTTATAAAAGAGCGCCTTTGGAAATTGTATTGTTGGGAATATCATCTCCACCACACACACGCACACACACACACACACACACACACACACACACACACACACACACCCTCCTCCTCTGGAAACCTGTTCTGGAGGGAGTGACTTGATCCAGGCGGCATCCAATTATATGGAAGCAGCACTTATTCCACTTTATTCCAGGCTACAGTTAAGTGGCTTGAAGCCTTCAGAGACACACGGGCTTGTAGTATAAAGGCAGAGCGATAGGCAGAGAGACGGTACCCATGTGACATGTGAACGGAAAGCTAAAGACAAAGGTAGAAATATCTACTATATCAAGTGAGGCGTCTGGCGACGTGCAGAGGAGTCACGGAGGATGCTCCAAATCAAATCCATGAGAGCTTTTTTTTTCTCGTCTGGAAATTCACGACTTCATATAAATGATTCATGAGAGCCTGTTTCTATTTCTAAGGGAGTAATTGCGTTCGCAGTGAGTTTCAGCTGAAGCCGGTCACCAACCAATCTGAAGAAAGACGGTAGGGAAGCTCGGATCAGAGCCTGGAGAAAATTATAAAGTCAATTAATTTGGGGAGTTGATAAGCGTTCCTTTTAACCTGCACCGGACCTCATATGTCAAAAGGATCAACTGTTGCTGCAGCCGGAGCCAGAATAGATACATTCTCCAAGTGTGTCTGGCTTTCATAATGGATGTTTGACCACTTGGTCCTGCATGCAGCCACACAATCGGTGTTGTGCAATTAACATGGAAGAGAGACTGATACTGTTGTTGATGCCTCGGATACACCTTCATCTGTCCTGATGTGATGCCACATTGTTGCACTGAGGAGAATGATAATATCCCACACCGCTGCCGGCGTTTTCATACTGGTTGATCATCTCTCTGTGTGAAACAAAACGTATTCATCCTTTTTTTCTTTGTACAAGGGACCTGTTTGGGCATTTTAACTCACTGGCAGACGTCAAAATTTACTGCCTTTTTGTTATAGTGACCTTGCCCGGTTTTGACATCTATTCAGCGGGAGATCATCATGCTGATGATGATGAAGAACAGCGGCATGGATGCGCATCAGGTTGATATCGATTCGGAATTTGAGCCTCACAGTCGGTCGCGGTCGTGCACCTGGCCGCTGCCGTGTCCGGAGGATTTCCCCGGGGGAGAAGAGGCGAGTCGGGGTCTAGCCCTGGCATCGGTCAAAGTGGAGCAGTACAACGTGCCCGCTTGCCGGGCCGAAAGAAAAGGCGGCGCACCGGCAGAGATCAAACATCCAGCCGGCGCCCCGGCCCCGGTTGTGGCTGCTCCTGCCTGCATGTCCGGGGCTGCGCTCGATGTGGCCGGCCAGCTGCGCAAAGCCAAGTCCTCCCGGCGGAACGCGTGGGGAAACCTGTCTTATGCCGACCTTATTACCCGCGCTATCGAGAGCACCCCGGAGAAGAGACTCACCCTGTCCCAAATTTATGACTGGATGGTTCGCTTTGTTCCTTATTTCAAGGATAAAGGCGACAGCAACAGTTCGGCAGGATGGAAGGTAGGCCACATGAAAGAATTTTCTCACACCACATGGTGGAGGTTTTAGTGGAGAAGCTGCACTATATTTAGCTTTAGTCTGTGTCTGTAGCATAACTCCTTTTGTGCATATTTGAAAGCCACATAATTGACCCCTGCTTCCAGCAATTTATGTCAGTAGCGTGTCCCCATGTCACTCCACACTTCAGTGTGTGGAAAGGGGCGGTGAGCATGGCTGGATAAGGGTTCACTGGGTTCATCGTATTTAGGGATTGCAGCCTGTGCATATAGGAGAAGCCACAAGGAGCCAAACTCCCCCTCTTCACGGTTCCCTTTGGATCTGCAACTATTACGCGCTGTGACGCATCGTTGGTGTCTGGTTCCAAGCCTATATTTCTCTGCGTTACCGGGTCACACGGGAGACAGAGTGTGCCTCCGGCCCGATTTGCTGCTCCTCGACTGGAGCGTCACCCATGCCGCCAGTTGGGTCCTCTGTATGAACCGTTTGGAGCCACCCCGCCCCCCTGCTACCCAGTGCGCGCACGTTGAAATACGCACAGGCTGGGTCAAAGCATGGCAAAAGGCGAGGGGTTTAAAAGGACAATAACACGAGATGATGACATGGGGTTTCACAGCAAACAGATGTAACTACAGATTATCCCTTAAATTCAAATTAATATGAGGTTAATCTAATAGATTGGTTGCTGTAATCTACTTAAGTATACCACCCATTCTGTGTGAGGATTAATGGTCTTTTGTTTCCAAGCCCTATATTGTAGCTTCCCCTCATACTATCCTTTGTGTTTGACAAAGTTTAGGCATTTAAAGCAAGCTAAATAATGTCTAATTCAGCCCTGCAGTTTAAAATTGTTGTTAAGTAAAATTCTAAAGTCTAAATAAACGTAATGTGTTCCTCTATCTGTTAAATATGGACTAGGCTACTGGAATTAAATGGTAAAATAGATACCTCAGTCAAAACTAGACTTAAGTCAAATGTAACCATAAGTAAATAACATTTCAATCACATATTTTTAAGGAAGAAAAAGGAAAAAAAGAACACATTTTAAAATTTGCTGGATTTGCGTCGTCTCCACTTATGTTTTATGGTTTTCGCTTTGTAATGGGAGTTTCATCAAAGGGTGACAAAGGTCAACACGGCGATTCTATGCACACTGTTAACTCAAACAGTACAGGGGAGTATCCATAATAAGTCTCTTCTTGTTAAATCTGACCGCAGACTTAACATTTAATGGCATTGTTCTATCAAGCAGTTTGAAAAAGAACTACATCATTTAACATAATGACAATCTTGACAAAAGATGGCCGGGAAACATGTTTAAAGGGTTTTCTATCCATAAAGTTGGGGAACTCAGAATAGACAGATTGAAGAAAGAAAATGAAAGCAGCAGAGGGTAAAGATATCCTAGTATGTGTTGAGCTCCAAAAAGTCTGTATCCTACAATTCCCATAATGCAACTCAATAATGTTTTTTATTAGACCCTCTCTGCCCACTTCCTTCAAACCTCAAAAGGACGTGAGATTTGAAGGAAGTGTTAAAAATGTTTAAGTCTCTTTGACGTCATCAGGGTTATTGGTTTCAAACTTTAAATCTCCCTCCAGAGCCAGAGAAGGCCTTATACAACCGTTCTCCCGTTCGGAGTTCTCCTGACGGGTAAACCGAACATCATGTGCAAAACTGGCAGAGTGCCCCTTTAAGACTTTCTATTGCTTTTGAAGTTGTGGTTTGCCTTCCTGTGTGCTGTGCTTTTCTGACACAGCCGGGCGATACGTCGGCTACAGGGGAAGGGGGAAACACAAGTTGCAGTGGGATTAACAGGCATTTCACACCATCTGCGCGTTTGACATTGACTTGATCCAAAATTGTCTATCTGCTTCTCCTTTCATGTTGTCACATCCTTACGGCAGTGCCATTGTCTCTCTTCCTTTTGTCTCTCTCACACACAACTTTTCTTCAATGCTTTCCCCTGCCCCGACATCTCATTTGGCTCCATACCAGCGTACCAACTCAACAGTATTAAGATACGGATTAATCTCAATAAAATCACCATTTGATTTAGGTCTGAGTCGAGCAGCAACATCCCCTGTCCAATCTTTATGGTATGTGGGGGTGGGGGTGGGGGTAAAATTGGATTTGAAGCAGGGCTTTATTCCCAGGACCTTGTTTGTGCTGACCAGGGATGCCCAGCTTGATACCTGCTCCCATTCCAGCTTTGCGTGGAGGTTTTGATTGGCTGGCCTGGCAAGGGAAATGATTGGTGGGGAGAGGCTCCAAGTCTGGGCGAAAAACAACTTGATTCAATCATAATAACACTCCTCAACAACAACAACAAAAAAGGAGAGAGAGAGAGGAGAGAGAGACACGCTCATGCACGCACATGTTGGACTGTAACAGTTGGCAGCGATTTTGATGAGATTTGAAACACGGAGGTACGGAATCGCTTCGCAAACACACGCACACATTTTATATGTGTTCACCCTCGCACATTCCTGTTTCTGCTTAGGT
>JAPMOB010208229.1:0-29767 GCA_029875015.1 Lepomis gibbosus
AGTTTGACTTTTTGAATGGAATTACTGAAATAAATCAACTTTTTGATGATATTCTAATTATATGACCAGCACCTGTATGTTCTCCTGCTGTCTCTCTGGCTGCCTGTCTCGTTAGTCCTGATCCCTTACACCTGTGTTTCTCCCGCCCGACCATTAGTCCCTGGTGTTAAATGTTTGCTGTTTCCCTTTAGTATCTGTCCAGTCATTGCCATGTGTAGTGTGATGTGTGTTCAATCCAATACTACTTTTTCTATTTAGAAACCTTTCACAAGTTTGCTTAAAATTTGCATAACAGTTATATGGAAACATGGCTATTGTCATTGCAGTTTGTTGCTGTTTGACTCTTCTCCCTTCCACCACCATTTCAAATTCATGCAACCCTCAAAGCTCCAGCATCCAAATCTGCATGTCGTTTCTGAAGTGTTTTGAACTGGTCAGTTATCTGAGTACTAGAGGCAGACGTGGGAGATCAGTTGTTAGTTAGTTAGTTAGTTAGTCGTAGTCATAGTTTAATTTGATTAAACTGAGTTCAACTAAGGCAAAATATGCTATGGCAAAATATGACAAAAGCGGGTGTTCCAGCAAAAATAATAATAATGAATAATGATTTATTGACCCCGTTATGTAATTTGTAAACTTAAAATGCAACGATCAAGAACCAACTTTTTTTTTAAAAATAAAGACAAGTTGCATTATGATTTTACAGCATCAGATATTTAAACAGCCATATTTTCTTACATTGTCTAACTCTGAAAGTAAATAAATATATATTTACAAACAACCTACCTACCTAATCACTTTTACATATCACATTTGCAGCCATGTTTGTATTCATTTAGGACAGATGGGGGGGGTTCGTTCATGGCCACGGCTGTTCCTCGAGTGGTTCATGTTTTCCCCCTTCCCATGTTCCCTGTTCTCCACTGTCTGATTGTGTATGTTTGTGTGTGGACGTGGTCTTCCCTCCTGGCTCCTGGCTCAGCTTCTCCTACACACGTGCACTCCATCAGCTCATCACCTCAGCAGTGTATCCACCCTGGCTCAAGTCCCACTTACCAGTTACCAGATCATTGCCTCTGCTACAGTTCATCTTATCTCCTAGCCTTTTGCTAACTATACTTTCCTTTGTGCTTCAGGATCACTTCACATGTGCCTGCTTGGTCTGCTACTCTCGCACAATTCCAGCTGTCCACCCTTTTTCCACAACCCTCTGCCATCACCTGCTATTCAGCCCCTCTATTCCATTTCATCCTTGCAAGTTTTTTGAATAAACCTTCTTTAACTTCTCCTTCAGTGTCTGCCCTGTATTTGTGTCCACCCTGTATACACTCCAACAATTTCAGAGTGACTGCTCCACTTGGAAGCCACCTGAGTTGGCGTTCCAGCTCAATCACAACCCACGCGGTGCTGCATACAATACACTTTGCTGTGTTCAACTTACACCTCTCTATCCATATTTATAGCCATCCATGAGCGAAAGAGCGAGCCAGGCCGTGTGCTAAAGGTCCTCTGCTCTTCTGTGTAATTATTCAGTCCCAGTGGCTGTAATACATCAGTGATGCTGTTTATGGCTCAAGGTCAAAGCCAAGTGTCCAGAGAGCCAAGGCAGTGATGGATTACTGTTTTCCAGATCCTTGAACTCTGCCGGACAGTGACAGATCTCAGCACATCAAGAAAAATACATTTTTTTTTTCTCTCTGAGTCTTTATTGACACCTCAGAAGGCCTGAAGGATAAACAGCCTCAGAGTTTTCCTGCATGTGATGCTCTGATGTGGACCCTCATCATCCTGTAGGATAAATGGGAGTGTCTCCCTCTGAGGACACTGTAATCTCCTCGCTGTTAAAAGGAAAACTTTGCCCTCCCTACCGCAGTCAACCTCCATCATCTTCATCCTCCTCCACTTCATCTAATGGGTTGTTATTTTTGCAGTAAACACATCTGCCTGTAGTCAGCACTAATGTCTTTCCCTAATGCTTCTCTATATTAACATATATAATCACTAAATTGTTTTTCAGTCAGGTATTTCTTTCTTAAGTTGTCAGCACATTCTGGCTTCTTACTTTAGATACTCTACACAGAAATAAGCTAGTGTAGAGCATGGACTGTAATGCTATTGGCAAAATTGTTGACCACACCGAGAGGGTTACACATAATCATAGGTAATCCTAAGAGTAGCCTGACTATAATATTAAACATGCCACTTGTAGTGAGAGAATTACCACCCAAATATGCAGCTCTACAGAGGTTTTTCTCTTTTCATTCATAATTTTAATTTTACAGCCCACAAATGCGGCTCTCATCAATTCAACAGCAGGCAGCCTTTTTTTAATTTTTTTTTTTTTTTTTGGAAAAAAAGCTCTGATAAACCTGTTATTACCTGTCAACTTCAAACAGAATTTGCAACCTGCTGGTGAAGAAAGTTGAATAATTAGCAGCTAAAACAGTTTTTTCCCCTCTTTTTTCTATAATGAGTTGGTGGTGAGTGAATATTTGACTCTGAATATTAAACATTTGTCAGGTGGACACACACACACACACACACTCCCAATGAATGCTAACATTGCTTTTTTTTAGCACTATTATGTCAGTCTTTGTTTTTCAGGTTGTTCTGTTGTTCCTTTGGCCAAAAAAAACTTAAATGCAGCTTTTAAAAAATGGTTGTCAGTCATAAGAACACACTGAATGTTTTACTTCAACAACCACCATCCCACACAATTTCCCAGCTGTGCTGTGGCTTGATTTTCTTTATTGTTTTTACTGCAATCTCCAGGGTTTTAACTAAGCCAAACTAAGAACTCTGCAGGGCTTCCATAACATCAAGACAGCTTGATATAAACATAAAAGCTCTGCAGATCAGAGGCAGAGGGCTGGTGGGCTTCCACAGAGACTGTTCTTTTTTATCAGTGAACAGGTTAGTTTTAAACAGACTTATTCGAGGCAGAAAAGTCACTCAGCAAATATTGTATAAGGCTTGTGCATCAGGAGAGTTTTTCCATTTTATTTGCTTCTTCAGGGAAGTAGTTCATTGTCTTTGCATGGTGACAAAGGCAAATATTGTGCAACCATGCCAGCACTGTCCTCCTAAATACCATATGGACATATTTCATATGCATGTATCATGTATTTCACCCTGCAATCACACCAACATCATAATTAGAGGGAATATATTTGCTCTCCGCTGAAAGATGGCACCTGCAGCTGCGGAATCTGAATCAATTACACTGAGAATCAGTTGGTTGTTTACTCTCATCCATCTCAGCCAGAGAAGAGTGGGGCTTTTCATTAAGGTGAAAAAGTTATTTCATTACTTTGCTACATTGGAACAAAAGTGCAACAGATTCACTTTCAGTCAGAAATGAGTATTGCCATGTTTGTTAATCAGTGTGTTTGGACACAGGAGGATAAAGGATAAACAATAACCTATGCTGGCTCAGTCTGCAAATCAACACATTTTCAGAAAGACAAAAAGAAAAAAAGCCCATAAAGCTATTTTCTCAGTTTCTCACTGAACACTTATTACTTCCTCCAAAGAGGTTATGGATTTGGGCCCAAGCTCAGACTCAATTGTTCTGTTTGCTGGTTAGCAGGATATCTCAGAATTAGATTTGTTATAGTTCGGTTGTGGGTCAAAAAACTATTGATTTTTGTGTGTGTGTGTGTGTGTGTGTGTGTGGATTCGGGAATGTTTTAAAGTATTTCTGTGGCACCCTTTTGAACATTTTATCATGACATTATGCATTCATTTAAATGAAAATCATCAGGCACATGTACACATGTACTTACCATTGTCTGTCATCATTATTTTTTTTAATGCAAGTATGGATGAAGGTCCAGCAAATTTAGATGGTTGTGCACCGTTGCAAGATGTAGTGCTTTCTTTTTTCAGGCAGGTAGATGAGCTCAGAGGCAACTTGTTATCCCCACTGTTCGTTAACGGTTGTCAAAATGTACATTTTAATGCATGTGTTCACAACTAGTTTTTGTATTAGTTTGTGTCAAGATTAAACAAACAAGATATAAAAAATTAATTTGTGTTTTTTGTAAGGTTTTGACAAAGCCTGTTTTCAGTCTAAATGCTGAGCTAGACTAATTGCCTTCTGGCTCCAGCTCCATACTGAGCACAAGGACATGGGAGTGATATCAATCTTCAAACTCTTGGAAAGAAAGCAAAATGTTGATTTATTCCTTTGCATTCATTTCTTCCATGACCTGACATCGCCTTAAAGTAGTTCAATGGGCCTACTTCACCTTGAAAATATTGTACAGCATTTGTATTATTTACTTACCTCAAGACAAGCCAGTTTGAGTGAAGTATGCCTTAAAATGCAAATACCATTGTCATCCAAACACGATCGATTCTCTCTACATCCAGTTTACATTTCTAAATCCTTTTTTCCATTTATACACTTTTTTCAACATAACTGGTTGGGATTAATAAAGATACAGAGTCCAAAAAAGAACATGAATGTGACAAAGTCTGTAAGGGGATATGAGGTTAGTTTACTGGCAGAGACTCCCGTTGGTGTCAGGTGACTGACAGTAAGCAGTGTAACATATTGCACATACTGAAAAATCAAATTATGGCTTCATGTTTGCTGTGATAGATCATCTTGATCTGTGGATGTTCACACTAAGCAGAATAAATGGCATGAGGCATATGGCTTCTTCTGAACGGAGGAAAACAAGCCATAATACCTCTCTTATAGACGTTGATTGTGTGCTGACATCAGCTAGAGAAATAAAATGTAGAAAGGCAAACTAGAAGATTAGCAGAAACTAAAAAGAAATACTGGAGTAAACCTAAATCACATCATTTCTATTCAAAGGCTTTTTAAAATATTCTACAGCTCAACTTAAAGTATGGATAAACAATGCGTTTTGTGGTTTTGGTTTGTATGTAGGTGGAGTAATGTACTGAATCACTACATTTATACATGCAGTCATCAGTGTGATGTGATGCTAAAACATGAGCAGCTGTTCAGTCATCAGTGTTTGAAGTGTTGAAGTATGTCTGAGTCTCTGAAACCCACTCAGCATTCAGTCCGTTGCGGTGTCCTGCTCCCTGCAGGCCGCTGACTGAGAGCTTCCTACTTTGTCAAATCCACAGACACTGTCTGCATGCCATGGCCCAGTCCCAGAGTCTCAGGGGTAATCTTCCATCCATTGACTCCATGCAAACAAAAGTGTCACAATCTCACTTTTGATTTGCAAGCCCCGGCAGTCAGCATCCCAAACCTTGTTCCTCTCCTGTCTCTGTGTAACACACCACCTCTGCAATCACCAGCAACAAGCAAAATATTTTTCAAAGTACATGATGACTGCTAATATCGTATTAGTGGCCTGAAGCATTCTAGGAATGTTCTGGTAGGAAATTATTTACCTAATGTTAACTGTCAAATGGTAAAACAGCTGATTTTGTGCAAGGTAAATGGATTCTTTCCAAATAAAAGAATACTCTACAGAAAATATGTCTTGACTGTCAAATACTCATCCTTGTAGTTTTAAAAGATGTCTCTGACAGGTTCATAGCTGGCTCCTTTTAAGGATGGCATAATTTTTCTATAACAGAAAACAAGGTGTTTGCACCTCCTCATAGCTCCAGAGCTCCGCTGGAAGTAGTGCATTTAGGGATTTATTGACAAAGTGTAGGGTGCTGAATATATGAATTACCAGTAGAGGAATTCATAAGTCCCATTTATGTCACATAATACGTAAATCAGTCCATTTAAAAGGCCAGTAGGGATTTGCTTTAATACGGTGTGGGTTGATTCACAAGGTCATGACATTTAAATTCTGATCTCATGAAGTTGGTCAGTTTGACCCAGATTTATGTTTTTCATATTCATTTAAATGGGCATAACTCATATAATAGTTACTTATAATAGTTATTAACAACAAGTTACAACAATTATAGAATTTTCAGCACAGCACAAACATACTGTATGTGAAAGCAGCCACTTCGCTGATAAACCACAGTAACTGTAGAGTAACATTAGGCTTCGTGATCAAACAGTTTTTTTTCACTCTCTCGCTCTCGTATATTCAATTCTTGGAAAATAAAAACAGGTGAAACATAGCTATGGCCACCTCTGTTCATAAATATAATAGGGGAACAACAGTTTTACAGCACAGCCAAATACACGCAGGAGGTTTTAATACAGAAGTCGGTCACAAATGATTGTAACAGAGATCTGATTTCATGCTTTGCTTGATGCAAGTAGTTTCGCACACAATATCAGAGCTCTGTACCTCCTACAGGAGTTGGATACCTTGCTGGGAAGACTGAACCTCTTCATCTAGCAGCTCTATGTGTCTGGTCCTTGTTGAATTAGTCCTTGCAATATCTAAAATTGATAAGGGCTGAATTTTTCCTGTGACTGTTTCACAATAAAAGCAAACCAGTTTTTCACCAGTCTTCTGCTTTTAGCAACTACGTGATCACTACCGCTTTATTATTGCATGTGTGCTAAGTGTTTGCAGAACAAGACACTCTTGAGTATTAATGTGTGAAATGAGTCTGTGTGAAGTTTGCTGAAAAGAAGCACATGTCCCCAATTAGGCGATCTTAGAGACTGGGACAGTACAAACACAAAGCATATGGTGCTATAAGATCCACCTTTTTGTTTTGGCAAAACAATCTCCGTCAGCATCTCTCAAATATTAAAACTTGCATTCAAAATTAGCAGGATGATTGATTCAGCCCTTTCCATTTTCCTGAGCTTCCTGAGCTATGTTCTACACCAGCTGCAGGAGCCCTTTACTGTGACTATTTGACTGCAAATGAATCGTTCACACAGAATGCTGCAATTAGCAACAGTTTAAAACAGGTTTGAGCAGAAATGAGCATCTCCCTGACATCTCCCTGAGTCAATGGCAATTAACTTGACAACAGTAAAATAAACCAGAGGAAATATGGCGGAGAAGCTACAGCTGATATGTTTGATAGTTTTTACAAAAGCCAATTAGCTGTCAAGTTTCACAACAAGACATACTCAGAATGATCCCCTAAATACTGCTGTTAAAGATGGTGTAAAGCCTTGTGTCTCAGATCCGACTCTCATAACTGATAAATCAATTTCATCAATAGGTTTGAGGCCGTCCGTCAAAAGCGGGTAGTGTTTGAGCTGGCTGCAGTTCTTCCTCTCATCTTTTATCCTTTCCACATGCTTCGCTTCTCTCTGAGAGAACAGGGATCAAACACATTGTGAATCCCTGATGGAAAACAAGCTTAGATCCACACACTTGCACACAGACTTTGGACAAGCTCCTAATTCTGCACAGCTGTTGTCACTTTGTTTTGATGTTTTTACAGTTCTGTGCTGTTATGAAGTGATGGTGTGTGTCTGTGTTTGTGAGAGAGACTTTTTCTTTCTCCTTGAGATATAATAATTTTTCCCTCACAGAAGGATATCTTGTTTCATTCCATCTGAAACATCTAAACACCGTTTTCCCTCCCTTAGGGGGCATCCACATTAGGCTACTATGTTTTCATTTTAAAACAGAGACCCTTTTGCTACGTTTGCATCTCCCGTCCAGACTAAAGCTGTGGGTCCAAAGACCTAAAACGGAGAAGTTTTAAAACGCTCCCAACCCCATGTTTCATTTTAAAACTCTGTGATAGCGTTTTAGTGCGAACAGGCAAAAATGTTGACGCAAACACTCACATTTGGCTCGCTAATTGGGTCTTATAAGTCATGCAAAGCAAAAACACAGTGCTACTGACAGTTTTAGTTTTGGTATTTTTATTAAAATATTTTGTACCATGTAAATAGCACTTACAGCCATCTGCTTCTTGTTTACACCGGCAAATGCATGCCCATTTTACGTGAATGGCCACTCTATGTGCGTTTTCATTCATTTTAATATAGACTCAGATCAGTTCTGATACGCAGCTACAACGCTGGTGGATGACGACCACATTAATTTAAAACTGCGTTTCGAAACAAAAACATAATAGTGAGGATCGGGGTTTAGTCTCCTCATCTCTCCTTTTTCATACTGAGCTCTTATAGGAATATTCATTTGCATTTATTCATGGCTATGAAGGGAAACTAATATAAATACTGGATTCTCCATAAATGTGTTACACTGATGGCCCTGATCCCCCTTTTTAATTACCTCTAAATTATCACGGCAAATTTCACATTGAGGAAAAATAAATAAATAATAATATAATAAGTGCAAATCTATCTATCCAGGAGTGTGTATCTGTTTCTCGGGGTGGCAATATCAGCTTGCATTTTGTACATTCATTTGTCATTAATGCCTCCCTCAGGATGAATGGTAATGGGTGCGTTTGACTTCATGATGCATGCTGGGCTTAACACAAGGTATGCTGGCTAGAAATTGTTTCAGATTTTCGCCATTACTGCAAACACTCACCATGTCACATGACATTAAAACCTCGCAAGGTGCCAGGTGGCTACACTTGCT
The DNA here is from genome assembly GCA_029875015.1 of Lepomis gibbosus. NCBI lineage: Eukaryota > Metazoa > Chordata > Actinopteri > Centrarchiformes > Centrarchidae > Lepomis > Lepomis gibbosus. The sequence continues at coordinate 8,436 of JAPMOB010208229.1, forward strand.
TTTCTCAAGCTGCACAAAGCTGGAGACCCCTTTTGCCTTATCTGATCAGTCGTTGTTTTAAGCTCACAGTAAGCTCAAGCACTCTACAGAAGGTAGAATGTGACTATCAAGTCCACGAAAGTCAGCCACAGTCCTCTCGAACAAACCTAATAACGCTTAAGTTTTCTCCTAGTGCCGCCATGAGGTCAACATTAAAATGTCTCTATTACTTTTATTTATGACCAAATATCTGCAAAATTAATCACATAATAATCAGTCTTGCATTAATAAAGCATTCCCATTGTGAGCTTGTTAGCATGCTGATATTAGCACTTAGCTCAAAGGCTGTAGGCTCTTTCTTTTTTGTTGCTGCCGGGGTCAAATGTTTGTACATGTTTGTACATACATGTATGTCTTTCCAAAATCAGATTTTCACGACCTATTTCTCCTCAGCTGAAGTTGAGCTGCTGGTCTCTCCATGATAAATACTTCTTAAACGTCTCTCTATAATGATTTCTTGGCACTATATGTGTTAGATCCTGTCACTATCTTACCATGTTGTATTGGGAAAGGAGGAGAGTGGTTTACTGCCAAAAGAAAAGTAGAGAATGCTGGTTGTGTCACAGGTTCATAAAACAGCAGCCTTCAGCCTCCTTCTCCTTCTCCTCCCTGTGTTTATCAAGGGGCTCCTGTCATAGTGTCATCTTTATGTTCTTGTGTCTATTTATATGGATTTCGCTTGTGTTCGTATGGCATGTTTGTCTGAGTTTGTGTACACAAGTGTGTGCAGTACAAGCTGACATAACCCTTACTTACAGCTGCAGAGACAATAGTGGTTATACTGTGGGAGAGCCTCCCACATTACTCCAAACTAATCAGCCATTCCCTTACTGATATCCACACGGGAGGAACAGCCCTCAACTGATTAATGGAATTAATAGGATGCTGCTGTTTTAATGTGGTGATGTCTTTACAAAGAACGGCATGAAAACAGATGGAAACGTGTCAGAGAAAGAGCACCAGCAATTGATTTATCACATTTAATTACACAAATTTGTTTTCTCTTATATCTGCCTGTGTTTAGTTAAATGTTAAATATGCACCCATTGAAATACATTAACATACAAAAGAAATGAAATTAAGCAAGAATGTATTTTCAGCTTCTACTGGCAAAGCTGCTGCCTGCATGTGAAATCTAGGTCTACATCTACACTTCTACGTTTTTGTTTAAAAATCAAAAACCATTTCCATTCACGCTAACGTTTTACTGATACGCGCATCAAGTGGCATTTCATGTACACTGTGCATGCACGTGCCGATGTAAACATGAAGCCAAAGTTGCAGAAGATTTGGCAAAAAAACAAAATCCTACTACACACCAGATATTTTTTGCAGGGACCAACAACGAGTTGGAACTGTTACTGAAAGTTACACGGGAGTACAGAGCGACATGGGAGTCGTTGCAAAGTAAATTTGGGGACGTGCACAGTACAAGAGTATTAAGTCTTATTTGCACAGTACATGGCCCCTAGCACCTTCTTTTAGGAAAACACCTAAAATAACAAATACCCAAAATAAATCAGTAATATCTCCTCAACCATCAGGCCTAGATGCATAATTCTGGCCTCCTTTGAAATGTCAGAAGCAAAGGAATATAAATCCATTGTATATTATTTATTTTACCATTACAGACGATATTTTCATTCTCGCTATGTTATAAAAGCTATATTTTAATGCAATAAACCATCAAAACCATCATAAGATAGATTATAATGCACCTGAATATCTTCTAATACACCTGGAACACAACTGCAACTGTAAAATTGATGAAAAGAAACAGATATACAACAGTTATTACACAATTTTTTAAAAATATACCTGGTGAATGTCCTTGTTTTGGCCATATTTATTGTTAATATGTTCTTTTATTGGGAGTTATCTTTAAAACACTATTTCTCTCCATGTAACCACGTTCCAAATAACATAAAACATAAAACATTGGAATGTTGATAAGACCAGTCATTATAAATGACCAAAAGCACTCCCATGCTTTAAAGGCCTACAGCTTGAGAACAGAACATCCTACAGGCCTGGTTCTTGTCTTGTCAGATCCATCTCAGTCACCTGAGTCACCTGAAAAAATTGGTATATTGCATGAGGTTGTAGCTCCTACAGTTCGCCAACAGAGACCGACAAAGTCCGCCTCTGCCAAATATGCTCTTCTTCTATTAGAGAATTTAGGTAGAGGAGAAACTAAAATGAACCTAACGGCTTCCGTAGGATGCCGGTGTGACACCAAAATGTGTGACCTATCAGATATTGTGACCCAAATGGGAAGTAAAGCGCCAGAGGCTTTGTTGGCGATGTGAGGCACTCAAACTACTTGGTTATGGTTAGGAAAACATCATCGTTTGGGTGTGGTCACAGAATCTGATAGGTCACAGATTTTGGTGTTACACCGGCAAGATGGCGGCCCGCCGGACGTTCTATGCGGACGCGAATCGCCGCTGTTTCTGGAAGGAAACCAGCTATAACAGCGCAAATAGATTACAGACACGATACCGGGTCCGCTCGGGACGACGTATCAAAACAAAAACACTGTCATTAGCATCTTGTTTTTGCTTTGCATGACTTTTAAGACCCAGTCAGGAAGCCGTGTGTGTGTGTGTGTGTGTGTGTGTGTGTGTGTGTGTGTGTCATCGTTTTTACGTCTTCCGTTATAGCCTGTCCACACCCCGGAGTTTTAAAACAAAAACAGGCTCAGCAGCCTTTTCAAACTTACACGTTTTAGGTCTCATCTGTAGTCTGTAATTGAATTCTGCAAAGTGTTTTCACATATTTAGACAGACTATTTTACGTGTCCAAAAAATAGGGAGCCAGGGTGAGGGTTAACATACTGAGAAAAAAATGAAAGTGTGAAATTTACAAGAAGAAAATTCGGAACATCCTTGAAATTAATGTCAAAAAAATCGAAAATCACTCTGGTGTTTTCTTCTGAATACGACTAATCCAAGGCAAAGTCTCCAAGGTGCATGACAGTGATTGTGAGCTAAAATCAGTATTTCCTCACTGCTAAATCCAATTGCAAAGTTTAATATAGCCTAATATATAGCCCTTTCCAGTGCATGCATACACTGCAGACGTGTGTGTGTGTGTGTGTGTGTCTGTGTCTGTGTGTCTGTGTGATGTTGTAGCCTTGCAAAGTGAAGTTTCTCATAAATGTGACTATGATGTCATAGAATATTCAAGTTTTTTACCTGTAGATTAATCTTGGAAATTAAATTTTCTGTCTGATTATTCCCCCTCTCCGCTGGCTCCTTTTTTCTATTACAATGGACCTTATGTGCAGTTGTACCTTTACATCTTAATCATATAACACATAAAAAAAGAGCCCATAAAATACATAGGCTTAGAGATTTAAACTACAATAAGAACACTGTGAAGATAATTAGGCTATAAATGTACTCAATGCGAGGCCAACATGTCTCCCTGGCTTTGTCGCACAGCCACGATATTAGATTTAACCGTTAACTTGTCTTTGCATTCATAATTTCATGACACTACCAACGTGCATTCCGCTGGAGAAACTATACATCATCTGATCCACCTTTTTTGTACCGTTTAACTCCAGTTTAGGCAGTCAGAGTTTGTCAACCCTGAGTTTGCCTGATAACCCCGACTTAACTCTGAGTAGGTTGAACTCCCTTCGTAGTACAGGCCACAGGTCTACTGTTTCTCCCAGACCATCCTCCTAAACCTAACCAAGTAGTTTTCGTGCCATTGTAGAATAGATGAAAACATTTCTGTCACCTTTTGAAAGTGGTGTCGGAGTTGTCCTTTTTCATGATTTCAGAAGAAAGGGAGCTGTGATGAGAAGGACAGAGACAGACAGTAAAGGTGAAAGAAGAAAAGTTTGTTTGTTCTTCCATCCCTTTGTCTACCTTGACAACTCTGATACCCCCCCCTTCTGTTACCGTCTGTCTGCCTCTTCCTCTCATCGTTACTTTCTTTTTGTTTTCATTTCAACACAGAGATATTCCCTGGTAGTGGTTCAGCCTGCTAATTCTCTTTAAATTACCTTCCTTCTGTTCAACATGCAGCAAATTCTCATTTGCTTTGTCTTGTCCACTTATATTTGTGTGTGTGTGTTGTCATGCTGTGTCCTTGTCATTATCGCTCTCTTTGATCTACTACAGAATTCAATCTGTAATCTCTCTCTTACTATGTTTCAGGCTTCAGGTCGTGTAGACATGACACGCTAATTTTCCACAAAACATATCATCCATATTTTTATGTAATGTTAGCATGCTAGGCTAACAGCACGTCAGCTGTAACATTTTTTTAGAGCACACAAACACCCTAAACACAATTGTCACCTGACCAGCACGGTGCTGTTAACCAGACAAGTCACAGCTACACCTTATTTTTACCGTCTGTGGGGTTTACACCCAGCAACCACAGTAATATCATCACTGGCCTTCATGCTGCTTTCTGATGTTAACTTACTCTGTTTTCCGGTGCATTTGAGATCTCAAATGTAACACATTTAGCGTTTAAAAAACTGCATAATAAAATTATTTTAGTGTGAAAGTATTACACACGGATGTTGCAGCAACTACGTAGCCAACTGTTGATCTAACCTTGGTCTGTGTGTGATTGTATTTTTGTGCCATTGACACATCTGTCAATGAGTCTGATTAACACAGAGGCATAAGTGGCCAAAAGTTTCCTTGTCAGAGATAACCCATGAACAGTGGCAGGGCTTCTCTGTGCAAATCCTATTCAAATCCTAAAACATCTTTAGATCATTGTACTCATCTCTGAAGGGAAACAAAAGCAACTTGTTACATTTTCAGACATGCTGGAATGAGGTTGTGTTTGTGGTGTTGTCAAAGCCTGAAAGAGAGATGTATTTTGTTTATCTTTTTGCTACATGGACAACTTGCTCTGCTGACTGTCACATTATTATTTTTTTTGACATCTGACTATTTTTGCTTGATGGAATTGAACTTATCTGCCAAAACAACATGGAGGAAATTCTTTTCCTTGCTGTATCCAGCTGTACAACAGCTTGGTTTGTGTAGCTTGGTTCTCGTTACTAGTGAAATGATGCAATAATGGCGAATGCCAAGTATTTATGTGTTCATGAGCTGCAAAGCCAAAACCAAATGGAACCTGTTATGAGTCGTAGGAACCAATTGGTGAACCAATTTCAGTATCTGACCTGGGTTAAAGTGTCTTACAGCATGATATTAAATCCCTTCAACTGCAGGGTCGCTACTTTACACTGAGCTTGACCTCTCACCTCCCTTTCTAAATTATCACATCGTTATCAACAACTATAACCATGAACCTTTTCTTACCACTCACAACCATGGAGCTGTCAAAATAAGATAGATATCATTGAATGTGCAAGCTGATATCATTTATTCCAGATACTCTGAATGACCTCGATATCTCAGAGCAATGCCTGTCCATCTTCTCCTGAAGCAGCTCAGCTGTGCAGCCAGTCAGTCAAACAGAAAGCGACACAGAGGGAGTAAAAACAAAGTTATTGATGCTGAACAGGTGAACAAAACCCCACTCAGCCTTTTGAAATCGAAATGTTCCCACAAAGCACCGTGATAGATTGGCCTTAATTACCAGCTTCCGTAACAATAAAAGGAGCATGGAATTTTTATGAGATGATTCAGAGACATTAGAGGATGATGTTTTATTTTGTTACTAACTGTGTTGGGGTTTGTCCGATGGAAACAATCACAGCAGCTGATCTTGTTCTGTCAGCCAAACGCAAAAAGACACAGTGACTCTTTTAGAAACAATGAAGCCCATGCAAATAAATGTAGTTAAAGCAAACAAACAGACTCACAAACGCCATTATTATTTGGTTTCATCTCTATTTAGAGGGCTGGCAAAAAATATTTGTTATGTTAATATGTCTGTGCCTGGACATATTAAAATGCTGTCAGTAAATATAAAAAAAACCCTCAATGTTAATTGCACAGAGGAATACAAACAACATTTTAAAAACACCAACAAGGGAAATTGGTTTTCTTCTCACTTTCCATGGACAGTGAAATACAAAAAAACATTATTGTATTTCAGAAAATGTCTTCACTTGACCTGAAATGCCGGGGGTCAATGTGTAGATTGTTTTGTGGTCACACAGAGAACGAAATAAAAACAGAGCTCAGAAGTTTAGGGAGCCGCTCTCTGCTTTACTCTCAGACACTAATTGGTTTTGCTGCCTGAGGCGAGGTGATGGGTAAAGTGAGGCGGTGAAGGGCCAGACAGTCGGAGTCACAACCGAAGCCGGAGGTGATTGACAGGTAGCAGGGAGGAGATGGGCGAGAGGTGCACCTGGGAGAGAGATCTGCAGGACGGGTTTGTGTCCAGGCAAGATGAAAGCTGAGCAGCGCTTTAAAGCTGTACAGAGAAACACTATGATCAGCAGCCTTTTAAAAATGTTTGTTAAACCAGTCCTCCTCTGTGCTGCGTACTTCTGCTCTTGGGAAACTCCAACTGTCAAACTGGATTGTCCTGTGTACTTTCCCCTTTGTAAGGGTTGGTGTGTGTTTCTGTCCCTGTGAGAACCACTTTGGGTTTTACACCTTCAGACATTTTCAGAAAGCAATGACATTTTATCCTAGTACAAATAAAGTGGAATAGAAAATGGATGATCCCATAATAATTTACTCATCACCTCATAGAAATGCACTTTTCTAAATTAGTTAACAATGCACCTTATTAGAATATGTATTAATACAGTTAACCTTATAGTCCATACAAATGTTTACTGCAAATGTATAAATTACAAGATAACTTAAAAGAAATTCTTGTTGGAGATTCAGTGTGCAAGAACTGGAGCAGGACATTTGAGTCATGGTGATTCAGCTGTTGTCCAGCTGCTTCTGATTTTAAAACGCCACTCTTTTTCTATCTTTCTCTCTGCCTCTATTGCCTCACTTCAGAAGGATCTTTCACTTTAAACAATGTGCAAAGTTGCTTCATTTTAATGTTAATGTTTCATTAATGTTCTGTTAACCATAGTTAAAACCAACAATCAGCAACAACAGTGTTAAGCAGTTATAGGACTCAAGATTTGTAACTTGATGAAATCAGTTTCCATATCATGATCATTAGTATTGCTAAAGAAATTATGTACCTATTGACATTTTCCCACATCTTAACGCACAGAATCAAAACACATGCAATGAGCTTGTAAAGGGCTGCTTCCCTCACTACAGGCCATGTTCCCCAACATTAAAGTCCCCCTCCGCTCAAACATGTTTCCTGCTTGTTACTTCACTTGGATGTTTGACCTTCTCTGTGCACAATGTGTGATGTTTTTGCAGAGTTTAACACTAGAAGGCTGTTTTCACATTCATCTGATGAAGGACGTTGCTCAGTGCTGACCTTTTTTATTCTGAGTTTAAAACGTGTATGCATGAGCCTTCATTTGGACATCACAACTAGTTCGGAAGCCGATTGTGGTTTATTTTTCAACTTAAAGCGGTGTGGAAACTTGAAACCTCCAGTGCTCATACACTGATAAAAGGAACCAGGAAAAGAGATCATATTTCTCATGTCTTAGCTTCTCTGCACTGGCTCCCTGCAAAATCCCTGCAAAAAAAGTTTTTAAAATCCTTCTTCTCACCTACAAAGCTGTTCATGGTCAGGCACCATCTTATCTTAATACAAACCTCATAGTAACTTACTACCCCACCAGACCACTGCGCTCCCAGAATACAGGGTTATTTGTAGTTCCTAGAGTCTCCAAACGTTCAATGGGAGCCAAAGTGTTCAGCTATCAGGCTCCTCTCCTGTGGAACCAGGTTCCAGGTTGGGTTCAGCAGGCAGACACCGTCTCTACATTTAAGAGTAGGCTTAAGACTTTCTTCTTTGATAAAGCTTATAGTTAGGGCTGGCTCAGGTGAGTCCCGAACCATCCCTTAGTTATGCTGCTATACGCCTAGACTGCTGGGGGACTTCCCATGATTCACTGAGCTCCTCTCGCCTCCTCTCTTTCCTTCTATATGCAACCATATCCCATTACTGCAAGTTACTAACTTGACTTCTTCCCTCTCCCGTAGTTTTGTGCTTTTTCGTCCCTCTCCTCTCTCTTCCTGTGGCTTTCTGCAGATGTTGCTGGCTCTGGAGCTGTGGAGTCTGGATCTGTTTATTCCCTCTCTCTTTCTCTCTCAACCAACCGGTCGAGGCAGATGGTGGCCCACCATAAACCATGGTTCTGCTCGAGGTTTCTGCCTCTGAAAGGGAAGTTTTCCTTGCATGTGTCGCCAAGTGCTTGCTCAGAAAGGGAATTCTTGGGTCTCTGTAAATAATATAACAAATAGTGCTGTCTAGACCTGCTCTTTATTAAAAGCACAATGAGATAACTGTTGAGATGATTTAAGCTGAGAATGGAATGGATTTAAGAGAAGTAGGAGACTTCTTGTAGTTAAACTTTTGAAATTAGCACTAGGCTTAGGGATATTCATAGATACTGGAGTAGATGTAATTTTTCAAATTATTAATAAGGCAATTGAACTTTTTTGCAGAAAAAATATTTTAGAAACACTTTTAAAACATGTTGTGTCTCAGTTAATATATTTATTTATCAGTCAGATTATGAAAAAATGTGTGAAGACTTTATCGTTCTGTTTGTGATATTGGTGTAGATCATCTGCTCAGTCAGTGATAGTGGAAACAGATGTGAGTCATTGCTCCAAGTGTGTGACTGTCAAGGCATGGGAAGAAAGGGTAAAACTGATCTGCAGACAGTTACAATCTCCTTGCACACTCATAGACAGAAGTGTGGGTTATGCCCAAAGACAGTTATAGGAATCTTAATGCTTTGTGTGTTGTTCTGGATTCTTTGAAAGCTTTGACTGGTCTGTAGTGGCAAGAGAGTATTTAGCAAAGTGCTGTGAGGCTGCTGCTTTTAGTTGTGTTTGTTTTTTCTCTCTTCAGCTTGGTATGGTTTATTTTTGAAGGCTAAGGAATAATCTACATAATAATAAAGTACAGGTTACATTGAGCTTATTCGCACATGACAGTGATAACAGTCAAAAGGAAGTTAATGTCATTGTTTTCACATGCTTTCTCGCAAGAATACCCACAAAAAAAGAAGTGTTTTGAGCCAGTGCTCTGCTGCTATAGGGCTGTTTGCAGCAGCTGTTTTTTAGGAGATTGGCTTGGTTAAACAAGCTAATATGAAACTGTGAGATAAAGCTGAGTGTATCCGGTGTTTTAAAAAAATTTTTTCTCATATTTGCATTTAATACTTATAACTGTCAAATGTCCACTGGTTTGTGAGCTTCTTTCATTTCTCCATAATGTCACACTTTTAAAAATGTACACATGTATTTTGCCTCCTCAGTATAATGTGTGATCATACTGAAATTGTTTGTAGTAAACACCGACAAAGATTTTATTTTAAGGCCACTATTTCAAACAAAGAGAAGCATAATGTCTCATTTGTTGGTACAATGTGCTTGTTTGGAACAGGTGAAAGAAAGATGAAGGTTTGCTGACATCTTGTGGCAGATAAAATTAATGTCCAATCAGTGGGGTTCCCCCTCCTACTCTTTAGGGTTTTTCGTGCTTTTGGGCGTTCTTATGCCAGTAAACTTTTGTTGTGGTAATTGTAGTTCATTGGTAACCAGTTGCACTACCAGGCAAGGTTGTGTTGCTCTACTATTCAGACAGGGTGAACAGAACTTATGGCTTGTTTCAACTAAGCCCACATTGGCAGCAATGGAGAAGGTGCGGTTCATAAAATCCAAAACAAAAATTTCCTGGTATGGCTGATATTGCAGTTCATTGTTTTAGGGGCTGTTGTTTTTAGCTACTGTGAACCGTAAAAGACTGTGGAGAATGTGAGGAAGCTACTTGTGTGTAGATATAAACCTGTTCCACGCAGTGAAGGTTTGAGTCATTTCCTTAAGATTTCTAAAAATATATATTTTGCAGCACACTGATTGCTATTTGTGTCCAAAAGGTGAAAACTTCACACCCTTAGTCAACAAATGACTACAATGACCTTGTGAAATAATGCACCAGAAAAATAAGAGTAACATTTAAGTGGGGAGAAAATTTCCAGTAGCACAAGAAACAGACCAGGGGGTACTACAGGTTAATATGAGAGAAAATAAAAAGGCTAAATACAGTATTTGTATACTTGGGTACATAATGTAATACTGTGCAGTTAAAGCAGCTTTTGGAGCAAAAGTGTAGTTTGACTTATGTGAGCAAAGTGGTTTGTGAGTTAGTACACAAGCAGCAACACCTCTCTAATACAGAACAGTGATTTAATAAGTGTGGAAATGTAAGAACCTAAATAGTGTAGGAATATAGGATATGAAATGCTGCATGAATAATACAGCAGAAAAGAATAGGCCACAATTTTACTCTGTTTAAACACTGTTACCAGGGAGTAATATAAAGTTATCCACTAACTAACCTACTTTCATTTTCCATGTGGGGTTCAATACATTTGTAAAAACAAACCTGTCAAAACATGTGCAACTTTTCCTTTTACAGATACTCTTCTGAGAACAGTTTAACACCGGCACCCTATCAATGGTAAAACACAGTAGAATATATATGCTGTGGTTCAAATCAGGTCAAAGCATTTTTGAACTGAGAACAGGTTTTTTTTCGGCCCACAGAATGGCAACTCAATACTGCCCCTAAACTGAGCAAGTTTTTGTCTTGTTTTCGTCCTCTGAATGACAAGCTTCTCATAAACTAATCATCACACAGAATGATAATATCACCCCAGAGGAGTCAATACATTTCAACTGTTCATAAAATCATGCTACCATGATGTGTGTTCGTAAGGTGGCAATTTTGGTAAAACACGTGTTTTGGAACACAAAAGTGCTGAATGCAGAAATGATATGAAGTCATGCGCGGGAAGACATTTTAAAGAAGTACCAGGAAAAGGTGGTGGTGTTAATGAAAAACCACTCAGACCAGAATGCAAATGGGTTTTCTATGCAAGAGGGTCTTAATGAGGACCTGTCTTTAACTTGTTTTCTGTAACGGTTTACTGTTGTCCTTCTGGTGATTAATATTACTACCTTTTATTTTTTGTCAGTTGATTCCTCTGAATCTTGAGAGTAAAAGCTGGCAGCTGAATTAGACTACAAACTGACTTCACTGTCCTTATATCTGTTACACAATCAGGCCAAAAAAACATAACTTTGTCACCCCAAGTTCCCAGAACTCTGGATCCTTTTTGATCACAAGACACAAGTGTTTTTTTTTTGGCTTTGCCTTCTCTGAGTCATTTTATTTCGACACAATTAGTGTTAAATTTACTTCAGTATTACTTAAAGTCACAATACCTTATAATTTTATAATAATGTATCAAATGACAATGTAATAATGTGAAAGGTGTCGCTCGTACTGATTAACCTACAGAGAATTATCTTTTTAACCTGCAGCTCAGTTTTTCCAGAGAGACTTTCACTTCAGTGTAGATGTCCAGCTGCATCTTGACTGTTCTGAGTCACCCTCATTGTGTTGTTTCCGGCCGCAGCAGGCAGCTTTTTTCGGTAAAGAGCTCTGAAATAGCAGACAATATCAAGTATGTCGAATACTTTTACATACAGCAGCAACACATCTGAAGCCATCATCTAAACTACACCCAGCTCATTCTCTGTTCTGGTCGAAGAACTTAGGATACAACTGGGGACACCACGAGCAGAGAGTATCACCACTCACAACACTTGTTTTCATTGCAAAAGACATTATGGAAAAATACCACATCTCTGCACACTTCACGAAACCCCCCTTACAGACTGTGTTTTTCCATTCAAATAACTCACCCCCTCTAACTCTCTGAGACTTCCTTATCTCTCTGTCTTTCCCCAGTCCATCTTACATAATTCACCATGTGTGTTTTTTAACACAGTCTGCATTTTTAGTATATAGTGTTTGTTTATTTTTATGCTGCTCTGTAAGTGCCTTAACGTACTTTTTGTACAAAATAAACCACACCCAATAATTCCAACATACCTGTACTGCTCTGTACCTGACCAAATGGCTAAAAAATCTCTTGTATTTGTTGCATTCAGAGCTTTTGGTTAGGTAAAAGTAGTAATACCTCAAAGAAAAATACTCCACTAGAAGTAAAATTGATACATTTCAAGTACAAGTAAATAAATATTATCAGCAAAACAAAAGTAAAAGTACTTGTTATGCAGCAAAATTACCTTGTTAGTGTTATATTTCATGTTGTAACTGCTCAAAGTAAAGCTAATGTTAACTACTTTGTATTATGTTGGGCAGTTTAATCTATGACAAAGCATCATATTTTATAAACTGATTATATTTCTATATGTCTATAGATGTTTATATTAGTCAGTTATGTTTTAATAGATCTGGTGAGACCGAAGATTATTTTCCAGCCTTAGCTTGAAAATAAGTTTTATTCTATTAAATCTTCAAAGTAATAGCTGTAAAATAAATGTACTGGAGTAGAAGTTTGAAGTATGAAGTAGCACATGATACATATTTAATTAAAGTACCACAAATATGTAAGTTGAGCACATGTACTTTTAATTGCACTACTGATATTGAGTGTCTGCCCTTATCCAAACAAAAGATCACGTTATTACCCAAATATCTCACAGCCTGTTGCTCAGCACATTACTCAGCACATCAGTCAAGAACTGTGTCACAAATATGGTCAGTGAGCTTCCTGGAGAAACCAGAGACTCCAACTGTAACCAGTTTGATCCTGTTTACCAAAACAGTGGGCAAGTCCAAGTACCTTAATTAACCCCACTTTCACACATGGCCTAACAGAACTTGCTCTACCTGTTCTAACTTACAACTCACTTTATGTTAGACATTCATGTAGGTATGCAAAAAAGATATTTGACCATAGCTGATGCAAAAAAAAACATGTGAGGTGACTATAATGTAGCTGTCTTATTGGGCTGTGTCCTGGCAATAGATCATAGAGAGTGGTTTAAATGAAGCATGAAGTTAAAATGAATTGAAAAAGTATGGAGGGTGAAGGAATCTGTCTTTGTCAGAGCAACGTGCATTCTGAAGAGGAAAATTTACATCAATATTTTTTAATTGAGCCTCAATTCAGAATCATCTTTAGTAATGTGAGAACAAATATGTTGACAGGAAAGGTCTGTCTGTCTGAGAGTATGATTGTATGAAAGAATTTAACATATGTTAGAATCTTGTTGTAAACATGTCTAAGTTTGTGAATATGTGGATGAAAAAGACAAGGGTAAGGATATGAGATATATAAGAGAAGGAATTAAGAACATTGTCCAACAAAGTCTCACCACGTTTTGTGTGATATTATGATTCACAAGGAAAATGACAGAATCTCTCAGCGGAGAAATTCCCCCTGGCATGGGGCTGTGTGGGCGAGGGCTCCTCTAAACTATCTAAACTATTACCACACAAACACACACATGCACAGCACACACAATTAAGCATTGAGGAGAACATGACTCGTCTAAACCTACAAAAAACCCAGTGCCTTGTGTAATCCTCATTGTTGCCTTGGCAACCACTGTACAAAACTCAACATATTTCAGTTTGACTAATGGAGGGTTGCATTCTGGACCGGACTTTTAATTAATCAAAGTTTCCACTTGCATTTTTCTGCATCTGACTAGATAGATTGGCACAAAAGTTTGTACACACATTTGCGATTTTCAAGAAGATATATTCTAATGAGTTTGGGGGCCAGCTGGCTTTTCCCCTAGCGACACCGGCAGATTTGTGGTCTTGAATGAAATGTCTTAATGATCCATTAAATTTCTTACTACAGATATTCATGTCCTCCTCGGGGTGAATCACTTGGTGATCCCCTAACTTTTCCTCTAGCACCACTAGCAGGTCACAGTTTTCACTAACACATCGAAATTTGAGACTGTTTGCATCTCGGGGCGTCAAATAGGCTACCGGCGCTATCAGAAAAAGTGACCAAGTGTAGTTATTTGACGCCAAAGGTCTCTATGAGACTACGTCCTAGCTATGTTCATGTTAAAGGTGTTGACAGCTCTTCAAAGCCCCCTACCCATACCATGACCATCATAAACGCCTAAACCTAAGCCACTGACTTGCATGTCGACCGGCTAACCCTGCAGCTCTGCTCATCTGCTTCTATCTAATGGATCCATTGCCTTGAATTTTGATATAGATATTCATTTGACCCCCTAACTTTTAATCTAATGCCATTAATGAACATTTTTCATTAATCCTTTTGTCCCTACTTTTTGTTTCATGCAGCTTTTAACTCCAAATACCACTGTGCCTAAAGACACCATAATTCTTCTGTTTGTTTATAGAGAAAATGCTTCCAGCATGACTTTCCAGAGTGCTAGAATCCTTTTAAGTATTATAAATTACAATATTGTGTTTTGGCATCTGATAAGCCTCGAAATACATTAATCTGTTACTCAGACTGGGCTTCGTGGATCATATTTCATGTCTCACCAGCATCTGAAGCAGCTGTATTTTTAACAGGTTTTTTTTTAGTCTGAACATCTATTGTTGTTAATCAGCTGAGTATTACAAAGTCAATGCAGCACAGTCACTGCACCTGTGTAACTTTTTCAAAAGTCTTTACAGTCCTGTGTAAACTCTTACCTTTGTAAATAAAATGTGTAGCCACATCCAGTTGCTGTTCATAATCTGTATCCAGTATTGTTATGTTAATGTTTGGCCATGTTATACTACGGGTGTCACCAACATTTTATGCTACAGATTAAATCAGTGTTTGTTTTCTTCCTGTCTTTCTTATTGGCTGAACCAGTCACACCATGGTAACATGCATGACGTATACAGTCATGCAATATATTTAATCACAATCAAATAATTATGCACCGAGGCTGAAAGTTATGCAGCTAGAAAGCAACCACACAACTTCTGTTTTTAACCCATGACCTCATGTCAGTGGAGTATTACAGTTACAGTATTAAATATGTGGATGGCTGCTTATGTTTTTTATATTTTCTTTTTTACATTCAGTCAATAAAAAGAAAACTGAGGTATTTTGTTTACCTCCAGAATTACTCTCCACGCTTTATCAGTATGGTGATCACTACTTTAATGGTTAAGGGAATAAACATTGGTGTCCGGTTACAGTGCAGTTTGTGTAGAAGCTGTATCTGTGTAAGCAGTGAGCTTTCCCTGTGTGATGGGATTTTTTTTAATGTTAACTTTATTATTTTTAACAATTTCTAGATCCACATGCCAGAAGTGTGTCTATGTAAAACAACATCTTTGGACATGTCTCTAGTACATACTCTGCATACACACACCACTGGTGACTCACTTCCTCTCACCAGACTCCTCACACCACCTCGGTACCCCTGTTTTAACTGGATGAGAAAAATCATCAGACAAAAGAACACACCTTCTGTTGTGCAACAGTAAAAATAAAAACAACACTCATTTTAAAATAGTAGCACTTTAATCTTTTCTTGATAACAAAAGCAAATTACAATGACACTGCTGAAAGTGTCCTGATACAGTCATGTTAAAAATATAAATTTCATAAGGCAGTTAACAGAAAGTTAACCCAATACATAATACACTGTTATGAATACACAGTAAGATGTGAAGTCCAGATAGGAGTGACTGATTAAGGTTTGTTAAGGCTTAATGTCCAGGTTAGTGTAATGTATCTCAAAGTGGGATTAGTGGCTTAGCCAGCTATCTTTTACGATCAAATCAAAAGTTCCCGTATGTATTTGATACTGTATGTTTTGAGTTTATAGTAAAGTGACAAGTAATAATGACTAAGCATTTTTTTAATCAGTAGAATCTCTTTCTTTTTCAGACTTTGATTGTGTCCACTTAGTAACCGGCCTTTAAACAGAGATACCGTTTGCACACAATGAATCACAAAAAAAACTGCATGTTAATTAATAGTTTAATTTGTTCCCAACAGGGTTCCTGACAGTATCAATAGCTTTTACATGACTATCACATCACACTACAGTCACCTCGACTCATTTATGTCACACTTCTTTTCTTCTCCTTTCTGCTTTCTCAGCAAAAAGGAGAAGAAACATTAGCTACTTTTAACTTTTTAGGTGTCATTTTCTTAACAGTGTATAGTTCATTCATACTTTGTGAGGCATCATAAGGCAAAATACTCAGAAAGACAGCCAAATATTTAAAAAGATATATATCTATATCTATATCTATCTATCTATATATATATATATATATATATATATATACATATATATATATATATAATTCTTAATCTTTATATTTAATACTTATTATTTTAATATGTTATTATTTCTAGTGCCTCTACAGCTTGTGTGATTATTAATTTGTTTGATGGGCTATCACTTGTTGCTGCAACTATATACTATACTGTAAGTATCAGTTTCATCTCATATAATCTCAAGTACTACTTGACTCAAGGACTCAAAACTGGACGGATAAACCCATAACTAATAGAACATGTTGATACCCAGCTTTGTGACTGATGTAGAGCCAAAAGTTTTTTAACTTGGTCCTGAGACAGGCAGCAGGGGAAAATCTACATCTGCATTGCTACTGGGCATTGGTCCTCAAAGTGCACGCACTGGTGCCGCAGTGAGTCTGTCAGCTTCCACAGCTCAAAGACTACTGGCTGCGCAATTATTAGCATGGCTGGAAATATTGAAAGAGTTTTAGCTTTGTTTTCACAACAAGCTTGATACTGGACTAAAATGCTGCTGTGTTGATTATAAAGGAAATCAGAGATGGGCCTTGCTGTTTGAAAAGGATCAAATGTTTGTCTATGGGTCTGTGGCTGAGCTTGTTGCTCTGGATGTTTCAGGGCAAAGTAAGCTCTTGGTAAAAGAACCTTTTCTTATATTAACTTATTTTTTTCTGCTTTTCTTGAGAAAATTGTTTTTAGTTTTAGCTGAAATGTGAACGGAATAAAGTATAAATTAAATATTGTAAAATAAAGCTTATAGTGGCAAGACTTTTAGCATATGTCTCATGAGTGTTTGCTTTAGTCCAAACTGATTGCACCACAATTCAGTTATAGTTTGATAAACTATACACACATGATTCTCATATACTGATTATATTAAATGAATAGCTGACCACCCAAAACCTAATTCTTTCATCACAGTAACATAACATTAACTAACATGAATGTATAAGGTAAATCAGATAGAGATAATGTAGTCATGATGAAAAAAGGTGGGGGGGGAAAAAACTATAAAAAGCTCATGATTTTCATGAATATGCAAAAATACAGAAGTTTTTCTACACATGCTGTGCCTCCACATCGGCCATGTTGTGGGGATTGTTCTGCACCTTCACACCAGCTTTAAGTCTTTTCCGCTTCTTCCTACCAACAACAACAGAGTATTAAAAATGCCAGATGAAGGCAGTGTTAAGTAGTAATACAATATATAATAATATAATATAATGCAACATAATATAATGACATGATTAAAAATACCTGCAAATAGAATTCTTGAAGTAGTAGCAGTAAAGGAGAAGCCCCACCAGCAGCAGCAGGATGACAGAAACAGCAACCCAGTGGTTTCGGGAAATCCCTGTCATGAGAACAGTTTGTTTGACAGTCAGTCCAGTAACAGACAACATTTTATTTGTACCTTAAAAGTCCAAATGATGTGATTAGACATTGTGGGCTGGAGCCTATCCCAGCTGACATTGGGTACACCCTGGACAGGTCGCCAGTCCATCACAGGGCCACACATAGACAGACAACCGCCCACACTCACGTTCACACCTAAGGACAATTTAGAGACACCAGTTAACCTAGCCTGCATGTCTTTGGATGGTGGGATGAAGCCGGACCACCCGGGGAGAACATGCAAACTGGGTTTGAACCCACAACCTTTTTGCCGTGAGGTGACATTGCTAACCACTGTACCACCGCGCCGCACTACAGCACCTCTCAAATGTATTTCTCTCAATGGAAACATTTGATGGTACAGGTGTTAACTCTGAGCGACCTAGTACTAACCCACCAACTGTGTGTGGAAATTGTCTGTGCTTAGTCTCTGACTGTTTCAGAACTCACAGAAACTACAATCAGTCCACCAAAAATGAGTTTCTGAACAAATTTTAGAAAAGAAATTACCAATCTTGACTCATATAAGTAAGGAGGCGCATTGCATTCACCAAAGAAAAAATAAAGTGGGAGCTATATCTCATAATTATGAGATCAGGATGCCGTAATTATGAGAAAAAATGGCATAATTACGAGAAAAGATGTCATAATTACGAGATCAGGATCTCCTAATTACGAGAAAAGATGTCATAATTACGAGATCAGGATCTCCTAATTACGAGAAAAGATGTCATAATTATGAGAAAAGACGAGTGAGAGGGACAAAAATAAGTTTGTCCCTACCTCTGTTTGACTCTCCTCCACACTGAAGTGCAGCACTTGAACTGCAGTTGGCTGTAAAAAGAACATATTCTTACACCAGAACATTGGTTAAATGAATGTAAACATATCACTTCAAAATAAGCCATGTGACATGAACTACATTTTTACAATACTAGTTTAAATACCTCACAAATTCATCAAAGTCTGACAGGTAATGATACTCACTGATGCAGTTTGCCTTGCGTGGTATTTCCTAAGCAGAAAGAACAGAGGAGCAATGTGTTAATGTGAATTTTCAACAGTTTTACGTCATTGCTTAAATCTTCCTAAATCTTCTCATCACATATAATTTGTTATGATTGGAACAGTATATCTCACATAATTCAGAATATCTAGCTCTCTTCCGCATCCCTGCTTAAAATCTTTCATGTGTAGTTCAGTGTAATACCTCAGAGACACAATCTCGCTCATAGTGGATAATCTCTGAGCAGCCACTGGTAAGAAGACTCCAGTTGCTCTTCATTTTAACCTCCTCATCACTTTTCCCCTCGTGATTTGCCAGCATGTGTTTCTTAAAGAAACATATAAAAGACAACAACATGAAAACATCTTAACAAACTACTTCAAAATGATGTGAAATCATATGCTAAAGATGTGTGTGATATTTTGTAATGCTTTAACAGTTCATAGGTGTGTCATTTTTGTTTTTTACATCAAACACGGGTGTAACTAATGAATAATGGCTGCAGTCCATTGTGCATGCTGACCCACTGACTGGTTAACATTTAACAGAGCCTTTGCCGTTAACTATTAGTTACACTGTGATTGTTTTCCTGCCACAAGTCAGAATATCATGAGAAAGTTGTCCCAATATCTGCCAAAGTTCATCCTTTCATCCTCCTCTTCCTCACCCGACACCCATGCATTTCCTAGATCTCCACTGCATGCCCTCAGACTTTCCCACCTGCTCCCTATACCCAAGTTACCCCTTGATAGTATACCAGTTCAGTTTCATCTGCTCATGGCCAGATTATGTACAATTGGGTCTTTACCCAGCTGCCTTTACTTACCTGATTGATAAAAGGATTGTTTTTATTCAATTAGGAAGATGTGTCATGTCAAAGGGAAGAAAAGTTTAAAAACATTTATCTAACTTACACTGCCATTGGTCCACCAGTAATAGCAGTTGATGGCCTCGAACTGTGGGATACTGTAACGTGTCTGCCCAGCGTCCTGGGTAACGGTGCAGGGAAGATCTTGTGCACTGCTAAGGGGGAGATATCCAACTAGGGAAAAGACAAATATATTATGCTACTTTGAAATAACTGTAATACTATATCTAGAATCAAAGCCAAATCGCAAACACTGCGTTGTACTCCTACCACTGGTTCAGTAGGTAACCTTTATAAAAATAAAAAAATCTTATCGGCATATTCACTGATAAGCAAGAATACCGACGCACCCTCTGGGTATTCCCCTCAGCTGTCTCTACAGTTCACTTGACGATTCCACTCCCACCATTTCCACACGCGAGGAAACCTTGCTTGTCTGCTTCTGCCAACTTTACTCACACAACGACAGATTTGTTGCACCTTTGGTGTTATCATAGTAAGGGCGAGCTGTGAGCGAGGCGAGCATCCTGAAAGATACAGGCGCGGATTTCCTGGGATTTTTCGTGCAGCACACAGATGATGAAACATTTTAGAGTAGCGTACTATGCGTCCACATTTTTCACATGTGTGAAAACAACTGTCGAGGCAATCTGTGTGACTCAAAGAAACAACATGGCTCAACAATAAAAACATCTACTTTTTAATTTTGTGAAGGAATAAAGTCTTTGTTATCTTGTAATCTACACTATAACGGTAAGACTATCGGCTACTCCGTCATGAAAAGAGCATTGCAACGTTTAGTCGCTTTGACAGGTTGTATTTTAAACACCTTCCTGAAACTATCGTCCTATAACTTCTGTTAGATGTAAAAATGTGTTGTGACGGCCGGTTATAATGATGCAATAATCCACATGCAACACTACCATGCAAGGCAGTCGAACGATTAAAAAGCAGAATTGAGCCTACTCTTTTTCTCGCCTATTTGTATGCAAGCTTCTGGCTGTTTAGCTTCAGTTATTGAATAAAAGTTTGCTTACGTACAGGAGGCGATCCACAGGCAAATCACACACAGCATCTTCCCTGAAGAGATCGCATGAAACTGCTAGACCTTGCGTTTGATCTGGAAAAAGAAACTGTCACCTGATTCTCGGGTGGGGGAGGGGGGAGGGGTGTTGAGACGTGTGTTTATTGCCTCTCATCTGTCATTTCAACTGTTTACTTGCATCAACCTGCAGGCGATTTGAGATATTGACTTTTTTTATTGACAACAGCCAACAAAATATCTACTTAGAAATACAGAGAGAAAAGGTAGTACAGACTGAAAATGAATAATGGTGCAGATAAGTATAGTAATGTAAATGATAATAATAATTAGGCTATAATAGGACTAGGGCAATTGTAGAAGCGGGTGTCGAGCAGGAACAGGCGACCCATAACCACAGATCCAAACTCCACAGCTCCAGAGCCAGGAACACCTGCAGAAAACGACATTAGGATAGAGGAGAGGGACGAGAAAGCACAAGACTATACAGGAAGAAGTCGAGTTATTAACATCCATTAATGAGATGAGGTTGCATACAGAGGGAGAGGAGGAGAGAGGAGCTCAGTCCATCATGGGAAGTCCCCCGGCAGTCTAGGCCTATAGCAGCATAACTGAGGGATGGTTCAGGACTCACCTGAGCCAGCTCTAACTATAAGCTTTATCAAAAGGGAAAGTCTTAAGCCTACTCTTAAATGTAGAGAATATAGTCTGCCTGCTGAACCCAAACGGGAACCTGGTTCCACAGGAGAGGAGCTTGATAGCTGAACGCTCTGGCTCCCATTCTACTTTTGGAGACTCTAGGAACCGCAAGTAACCCTGCATTCTGGGAGCGCAG